>JAXGGA010013706.1:0-34381 GCA_038373865.1 Uloborus plumipes
GTGATGGCCTCTTTTGACTTAATGCATATATTTTTTTTTTAATTTGATGAATTTTAACATGCTGCATGAAAAATTTTAACTTGTTGTATTTTAATTGTTATATTTTAATTGTAATTGATTTTTTAATTGTGTTGAACAAATGTGTGTGTGAATGTGAACGACTGGATTTGTGTGAATGAATTTGCATGAATGAAATCTCCATGGTGTGTCGGATATGATTATACCAAATGAGTGATATATTTTGAACTCATTATTTATGATCTGACAAATAACAACACTATAATACTTTATATTCATCACTTAAAATTTCCAGCAACAGATGGCACCATCATCGTTCTTAAACACTGAAAATTATATTGAGATTCATTTAAACCTTTACTTGAGTGAAAGCATTGGTGGCTCAATTGGCAAAGCGCGCGGTCAATTGAAGCATCAATACTTTTTGGATCCGAAGGGCGCATGTTCGAAACTCACCCCAATCAGCGAAAAATATTCAAAGTCCCGAAATAAAAAAGAATTAAATTCGTTCACTCAATAGATGGCGCCACGAGCGCCTAGAATAAAATTAAATTCCAGAAAATATTCAGAGTCAGTAAAATAAAATAAAGTAATCTTAAGGTTAAACAAAATCCTCGTAGATGGCGCCACTGGCTATCATGACAGCAAGAAACGTAAAAGCAACAAGTGTTGCCATTCAAAGAAACCTAAATATTTGGTTGTCATAGCAACCAGATCATCACCTTGTAGTCTTGCGTAAGCAAGAACGTGTTGCCAACCGAAAACTCCCGGCGGCCCCAAAAACACAACAAGTGTTGCCATTCAAAGAAACCTAAATATTTGGTTGTCATAGCAACCAGAAAAGGTGTTGCCATTCGAAAAAAAGCCTCATAACCTTCTTCAACGTGTAAAACTCCCGGCGGCCCTGAAAACAACTCAACCCCAAGCAGCAGCCCCTAAACAACTCAACCCAGGGTGGGGGAGGTGCAGGTGGGGGGAGGGAAGGTCGCAGGGGGTGGAGGGGAGGGGGTGTTAACACCCCAACACCCCCTCCCGCAGCAGAACCGGCCTTTATATACTACTTAAGTGGGCGTGGTTTTTGATGTTTTCTGATGAAATTGCATTGGGTTTGGACCCTTTGCCTCTCCCCCTGGAAAAACTTGAAATGACGGCCGTGCACCTGGGGGTCCCTGTGGTCCACTTTGGGAACCACTGCGAAAGATATTTAGCCAAGAAAGGGGAGGCAAGAGGTTCCCGAACGTATTCCTTTCCTTTTCTGCTACCCTACCAAAGGTATTCAAAAGTTACGTTCTCAGAGCATCAACTTCTTATAGTCTGGGAGCAACTGGTTTTCCGTGCGCTTTTTGTGATACAATTATGACAGTTGGTTTTTCTGAAAGGTATTGGCACCAGGAATACGAATTCGGATGTTGCCACCCCCAAAAATAGGGGGCGTAAAGGGGGGGGGGCAAAGTTTCTTCACTAAAATAATTATATCTTCATTATTTCATCTCTTACAACCAGTTTTCAAAGCGTAAAATGCTTAAATCCACTTAATAACAACATTATGATGCATAAAAAGCTGAATTTAAATTGCTGACACGTGTTTCGGAGCTATTAAGAGCTTCTTTTTCAGTGTAAAGATGAGAGCTTATGAATGAAAATTCATCCGGCTGAAGGTGTTTTTTTCATTGAATAGAGGTGCCTTGCCCATCATTTGGACAACCAAGCGCGGTCTAAAGGGGGGAGGGGGCCTTTTAGAAGCAAAATGCAAATGCACATTTGTGTACGCATTTATCCTTCGACACATAGTATACATTGAATTTGCACTTTTGCCCGGGACTGTAATCGCCCCCCCGGGGGGGGGGGATGAAAAATTAATGTTTTATTTATTTATTTATTATTATTTTTTTTTTTGATCAGGGAGAGGGGTTCAATTGCCCCGCTAATCTGATAACTTGTTCCTCTTAAATAGCAATTTTTTTTCGTCATTTTTCGCCCACCACAATTTTTTGTAGCTTAAAGCACTGCTAAAGGAAGTTTTTACAGCCATACATATGCTTTAAATAATATAAGCCAGTGATACTCATTGTGAGTGGTCTGAAATATACCTGAACTTTTAAGTTAAAAAATGAGAGAAAGATTTTTAAAGTGTATTCACTCAAATAATAATTTTATGACAACATTAATGAACCCAAATTTCCCATGGACTGCTTAACATTGTGTTTGTTTCTGTTGCTGAGTGTAAAAAGTAATTTTAAACAAACTAAACATTTATTGAAACAAAAATGTTTTATTTCATTATAACTCATTATACATTTTCAGCTGCATTTATGTGCAAACAAAATAGTTAAATAAAAACATGAAAGTAGAACTATAATTACAAATAACAACACGCATGCAGTCATTTGACAGTAGCATTTGAAAGAAAATGTAATAGATATATTTAAATCAACCCATGAATTCATTTTTCATATTCTTGATCGTTTTAAAAAGACATTGCTAGGAAGAATTTTTAAACAATAAGTCAAATAATAATAATATATAATACAAATTAAAGATCAGTTTCATTGTCAGATTCATTTAAATTGATTTCCTCATACCAGTTAAAACAGTGATTTTTATCATCTACATCCAAACATTCACACATGTCCGTGCATGGAAATCCGTTACGTCTGCATTTGCACAGCAGTGTAGAACATGTACTTTTTCTGCATGAGCATTTTACCAGTTCTAGAATCGCCTGTGGAGCAGGTTCCATTCTGGTCATCTGGGGAACAAACTCTGCTGTCTTGCATTTCCCAACCATATAACCAGCAGCTGTCTGTGGAATATTCGGACATGCAATGACATCATTTTGCCATATCATGGCCTGATAATGTGCTCTCATGATGGCATAGCGAAGAGCTGATTGTGTTGGTGACATTTCTTTGATTCGGCAACATAAACCGATCAGAGCCAACATCTGATTTAGAACAGCTTGACAGGTAAATTTTGCAAATAAAATGTTCTAATGCACCAAAAATATCTTCAGATGGTGTAGAATTAATTCCTAAATTTACCTATTATTGTGGCATGGCGAGATGAAGCGGCAGCAACTCATATCTCAGCACTTACGAAGCACAGACGGCAACTTTACGAGGTGCCTCTACTATTCATATTTACTCTCCAGATACAGATGTTGTTGTATTGGCTCTTCGGCAATTCCCCATGCTATGCTCCAGAACATCGTGCATAGTAGGGAGCGGTAAAAGAAAAAGATTGCTCTCAAATCAACAAGGGCGTAGCTAGGGGGGTGCAGCTGCACCCCCCTAGATCAGAGCCAATGGGAGGTCACTGTGACCTCCCATTATTTTGTTCTTTTAGAAATATTTTATACCATCGATTGGTTTAAGATGTGCATGACTGAATAGTTTCTTTGAGTTCATAATTTCTTCCTTTTTTTTGTGCAAATAGAATTTCAAGCACTTTTTTCTCTTTCTTTCTTACTTTTTTCTTTCTGTTTTTATTGAAAAATTTGACTTTTATGCTAATTTTTGGGAACTTTATATAAACTGCATTATTATATCTAGTATTGATTACTTTTCAGAAAATGATAGTAAGCTTGCCTGTTTTTAAGGAGAAAATTTTTAATTTACCGAATGAAACTCAGAACTTTACTGAATGATTAAAAAATAAATAAATAAAATACAAGAATGCATACTTATCTATGTCTACCAAAAGAGACGTGATGCATCTCGAAAATAAATAAATAAATTAATTAAAGAAAAAAAAAGAAAATCTATATATATAAAGATGACGGTGTTCGTTTGTCTGTATGTTTGTAACCGCTGGCCAGAAGCCCCCGCAGCACCCACAGACCTGAAACTTGGCTCAAAAATTCGAACGTACCCCGCCCTCGTGCACCTCGAAGCCCAAATTTTTAATTTCGAATTAGTTATTTTTAAATTAATTAATTAGTCTCATTTTTGGTGTATCCGCCATAATTGAGGGGGGAAAACCTCCCCCCACCCCAAAACATTATATATCGTTGGAAAGGGTTTTTTTTTCTCAAAAAGAAAAGTTTTAGCACGTTTCTGTACGTTAATTAGGACAGGAGATATTAATTAATCAAATTTAGTCAATTTTCAAGGCCTAACTCTACGCAGAACTGAAACACTAGAGCCATTTTCCTGATCAGCTGCTCTTTTGTCCCTGAAGTTACTTTGTGGTTTAAATTTGCGTATAGATTTAAGCCTTGAAAATTTATTCAATTTGATTAATTAATTTATCTCCTGTTACTTACTTAACTTTCTGTCTCTTATATTTATTTGGCGAATTGATTTAAACTTTAACATGACTTTAAGTGGAATTTAAAAGGTTGTGGAGCGCATTTGAACTAAAGGATATAATATTTTTTCTTCAGAGCAGGTTAAAGTGAATTTAAATTTATTAAGTTGACTTCCTCAAAATTCGGGGTTCCCGAAAATGTCACAATGGAACTATCATTGTTAAAAATTTAGGGATGGCTTATCAGTTCTTCTTCGCATTTGGCGTCGTAAAGTTTGGCGACAATCAGGAAATTTACCAAACCTCCCATCCAGTGAAACACTACTTTCTCCAACTCAAAGAAAAATAAAACGGTCTGGGAAATAACAGTAGTTGTTTGCAGTTTAAAGCGTATTTCATTGCATGTTTAAAACATGTATTTAATGCCGCCATCACTAAATTTTTCATAATAATAGTTCCATTCTGACATTTTCTGTAACACCGCTATTCAGTTAACCGGGAAATTTTCCAAACTTCCCGGCCAGTGAAATCTTGATTATTTGAGAGTCACTGTTAGATTGTAATCACTTCAAAGAGATGGTACGAAAGACAATTATATTTCTTTCCTTTTAATGTTCACATTAAAATCATGGAAGAATGGTTGTAGCTGATCTACCTGATACAATCGGTTCCCTATGTTAATAAATTTAGATTTGGCGACCAATTTTACATTGAAATTACGGTTAAATCGGTGAATTATATTAAATTTCAAGGGCAATATTGCTGTGGTCGTTGAGAGTTTTCGAAAATCTTGGCTCTACAGTTGTGTCAAAAGTTCCATTGAAACGTAAAAATTTCGCTAGAAATAAATAAGTTCCTCACACACACACACGAAAAGAAGAAAAAAGTCTTTAAAACTAAAATAATCCTCGCATTGAACACTACAAACTGAAATGGCATTAAAAGTGTCATCAATATATTTTAAAAGGTCGTGGTGCACATTTGAATTAAAGAATATAATAATTTTACTCTTCGTATTTGGCGTGGTAAAGTTTGGCAACAATAGGGATATTTACCAAACCTCCCAGCCAGTGAAACACTTCTTTCTCCAAATTAAAGAAAAAGAAAACGCTCTGTGAAGGAACAGTAACCTAAATTTTTAATAGTTCCATTCTGACATTTTCGGTAACACCGCTATGAAGTTACTCTTCGTATTTGGCGTCGTAAAATTTGGCAACAATCTGGAAATTTACCAAACCTCCCAGCCAGGGAAATCTTGCTTATTTGAGGGTTACTGTTATAGATTGTATTCACTTCAAAGAGATGGTGCGAAAGACATTATATTTCTTGCCTTTTAATGTTCACATTAAAATCATGGAAGAATGGTTGAGGCTGAGCTACCTGACACAATCGGTTCCCTATGTTAATAAATTTAAATTTGGCGACCAATTTTACATTGAAATTATGGTTAAATCGGTGGATTATGTTAAACTTCAAGGGTAAAATTGCTGTGTTCGTTGAGAGTTTTCGAAAATCTTGCCACTACAGTTATCTCAAAAGTCCCATTGAAACGTTTATTTGGCGAATTGATTTAAACTTTAATATGACTTTTAGTGGAATTCAAAAGGTTGGGGAGCACATTTGAATCAAATATAATAATTTTACTTTAGAGGGTTAGAGTGAATTAAACTTTATTTAGTTAACTTCCTTTACATTTGTTGCACGGGCATCGCCGTGCGGGTACTGCTAGTAAATAAATAAAATAAAGAAGTTTAGCCTTGCAATACTCTCACTGTTTTCAAATTTCATCAGCCAGTTTGTATCGGATAAAACTTTTTGGGAGGTCACAGTGACCTCCTATTGGGGTGCCACTGCTTGCACCCCCCTAACGTGAGTCCTGGCTACGACCTTGCAAATCAATATATAATGCTTTAGGAGAAGAAAAAGTAAAAGCCTTGCCTGGCTTTCAAGCATTTACTGGATGCTACTCAACAGGAGCGTTTGCTGGAAAAGCTAAACTCTCCTGTTGGAAAGCCTTGCAGTAGTCCGATGAAAAAAAATTGCAAGCTTTTGCAAATTTAGGAATTAATTCTGCACAATCTGAAGATATTTTTGGTGCATTAGAACAGTTTGTTTGCAAAATTTACCACCAGCCAAACTGTTCTAAATTAGATGTTGGCTCTGTTCGGTTCATGTTGCTGAATCAGAGAAGATGCCTCCAACACAATCAGCTCTTCGCTATGCCATCATGAGAGCACATTATCAGACCATGATATAGTAAAATGATGTCATTTTGCAAGTCCGAATATTCCGCACAGCCAGAGCAAGATGCTGGTTATGGTTGGGAAGGACAGCAGATTTGTTCCCCAGAATGACCAGAATGGAACCTGCTCCACAGGCAATTCTAGAACTGGTAAAATGCTCATGCAAAAAAGCAAATGTTCTGCACTGCTGTGCAAATGTAGACGTCACGGATTTCCATGCACGGACTTGTGAGAATGTTTGGATGTAGATGAGGAAAATCACTGTTTTAACTGGTATGAGGAGAGCAGTTCAGATGAATCTGATAATGAAACTAATTTTTAATTTGTATTATACATTATTATCTCCCCAAAAACAACAGTGTTGTAAAAAAATCCCCCGCCAAGCAAACCTTAAATACTCAGCCTTAAAAAGTTATGATATCGAGTTTTCCCGCCAAGTTTGTGCCAAACTACAACTAACCTGTATGTATAGTTCTTTTAAATTGTTTTCTGTCCTGCCAGGCGGGAAACTTTGTCTTGTGAGGTGGTTGCTTAATGAGTAAAAACTTCCCGCCTGGCAGGACTGAAATCAATTTAAAAGAACTATACATACAGGTTAGTTGTAGTTTGGCACAAACTTGGCGGGAAAACTCGATATCATAACTTTTTAAGGCTGAGTATTTAAGGTTTCTTGGCGGGGGATTTTTTTACAACACTGTTGTTTTTGGGGAGATATCACATGTTTTTGCATTAATATTATTTCTTTGCCTGTTTTTTTTTTTTTTTTTTCTCTTCAAATTTACTTGCATGTTTTTTTTCCCTTCAACATTTTTCTTCGGCGATCCGACATATGTGATTTTCTTGGCGGCATGCTTTGGTGCAAAAGTTCAAGGATCTTCTTCAGTCTAGGATAAATTTGAAATCAATCACAATGTACCACCTGAACCGACGCAAAACAAAGCTAGTTGCTAACAATACTACGATTAAATTAAAAGTTTAAAAAAAAACCCCAACCCTTACTGCCGATCTCATATTAAAACTAGCTGTCGTGGCCGTCACGAAACTTTCTTCTATATTTATCTCATGAATTCCAGTTACAAAATAAAATACGTACTCGCCCGAATAATTGGAGACAGCTCCAATTCCCCAATTATCGTAATAACCCTGCAAATGCAGAATCAATGAGGGAAATTGGAAATCATTGCAAAAGCCTTGTTTAGATTAATTGCAAACATTTTATTTGTTAGTAAAAAGAAACTGGCAGCAGTTAAAAATTTCAAATCATTGAAAGTTTTCAGCTGTTTTGATAATTAAATAGCGTGAAAGCGATTTTTTAATGAATTAATTTTTCGCATTGTTGACTAAGCGCAAAAATCACCCCACCCTCCCCCCGGGGAGATTGGCGCCAAAATTTAATCGATGCTTGCTTCCATATTGGGTTAGTGTTATTCCAAATTTCATTCAAATCTCAGCAATATTTCTCGAGATACAGTAGGTGCAATGACAAAATAAGCACTTTTGATTGCTCCACCCCCCTTTGAGATATTGACACACAAATTGAATCAGCACTTGTACTCAATAGGGTCTACCTATGGACCAATTTTCGTTCGATTCCGCCTGTTACTTCCTGAGATATAGCAGTCACCCTCGTGCAGAACACGTGCGATTGCTAAACCCCCCTTCAAGATATTGACAAACAAATTAAATCAGCACCTGTACTTAGTAGGGTCTACCTATGGACCAATTTTCGTTTAATTCCGCCGGTTACTTCCTGAGATATAGCAATCACCCCCGCGCAGAACACGTGCGATTACTCCACCCCCCCTTTGAGATATTGACACACAAATTGAATCAGCACCTGTACTCTATAGGGTCTACCTATGGACCAATTTTCGTTTGATTCCGCCAGTTACTTCTTGAGATACAGCAGTCACCAACGTGCAGAACACGTGCGATTGCTCCACCCCCCTTCGAGATATTGACAAACAAATTAAATCAGCACCTGTACTCAGTAGGGTCTACCTATGGACCAATTTTCGTTTGATTCCGCCGGTTACTTCCTGAGATATAGCAATCACCCCCGCGCAGAACACGTGCGATTGCTCCACCCCCCTTGGAGGAATTCGCTAAAAAAAGTCAGGTGCACCAGTTCACATGGTGGTACATATGTGCAAAAATTTTTGTTCGATTTCATTCAGTAGTTTTTGCTCTAGCGCGGCCACAAAAACTGGTCACACACATACAGACTCACACACAGACACACACACAGACACACACACAGACAGACATTTTCCAAAAATGGTCGAAATGGACTCAGAGCACCTCAAAACGTGCAAATCCGTCAAAATTCGACATTCGAAAATTTTCACGAAACCAATACTTTCTTCTATATATTAGACTAGCAGTACCCGCACGGCGATGCCCGTGCAACAAATGTAAAGGAAGTTAACTAAAGAAAGTTTAATTCACTCTAACCCTCTAAAGGAAAATTATTATATTTGATTCAAATGTGCTCCCCAACCTTTTGAATTCCACTAAAAGTCATATTAAAGTTTAAATCAATTCGCCAAATAAACGTTTCAATGGAACTTTTGAGATAACTGTAGTGGCAAGATTTTCGAAAACTCTCAACGAACACAGCAATTTTGCCCTTGAAGTTTAACATAATCCACCGATTTAACCGTAATTTCAATGTAAAATTGGTCGCCAAATTTAAATTTATTAACATAGGGAACCGATTGTGTCAGGTAGCTCAGCCTCAACCATTCTTCCATGATTTTAATTTGAACATTAAAAGGCAAGAAACATAATGTTATTCGCAACATCTCTTTGAAGTGATTACAATCTATAACAGTAACCCTCAAATAAGCAAGATTTCCCTGGCTGGGAGGTTTGGTAAATTTCCAGATTGTTGCCAAACTTTACGACGCCAAATACGAAGAGTAACTTCATAGCGGTGTTACCGAAAATGTCAGAATGGAACTATTAAAAATTTAGGTTTGGCGACATTATATACATGTTTTAAACATGCAATAAAATACTTTTTAGACTGCAAACAACTACTGTTCCTTCACAGAGCGTTTTCTTTTTCTTTAATTTGGAGAAAGAAGTGTTTCACTGGCTGGGAGGTTTGGTAAATATCCCTATTGTTGCCAAACTTTACCACGCCAAATATGAAGAGTAGCTGATAGCCATCGCTATTTTTTTAACAATAATAGTTTCATTCTGACATTTTTGGTAACACCAAATTTTGAGGAATTCAACTGAATAAATTTAAATTCCCTCCCACCCCTCTGAACTAAAATTATTATATCCTTTAGTTCAAATGCGCTCCATCTTTTAAACTCCACTTAAAGTCATGTTAAAGTTTAAATCAATTCGCCAAATAAATCAAAAAGAGAGAAAATTAGAAAGAAATAAGAGATTAAGGCTGCGTTCAGAGTATTCGCCCGGGCCGCCCGGGCGTTTAAGCCGTGACGTCATAAATAACTTCCCAGGTCGAGCCCGGGAAGTTGTGGTCTGGACAGCACTTGTGCCTTTCGGGAAGAAACAAAATGGCGGACACAACAGCAGAAAGTTATACGCGGCGGTCAATGCAGGAACAATCCTGCATTCGCTCCTATATTTCGGCCCAAAATGATACCATTCTTAACCTTGGCGGCAATTATTGTTCATCTACCGTCATGGTTCAGCGTGGGATCGAAATGACTTATCGAATTTAATGAGAAATACGTTATTTCAAGTGAAGGAATTTACGATGAAATAGGCCTAACAGTAAGTAAAGAATTTCATCGATCTCGCTTATCTGACAGGATTGTTCCAGCAATGACCGATTCTCAAGGAAATATATCCTTTCAGATTCATCACAGCAGATAGCGTGCGTATTTTTGACCCCATTGTGTGTGTATTTTCAAGATTTTGTTTTAGTCACTCTTCGTAAATCCTAGCAGACGAAAGTGCAATAAATTTCAGCCAATGAGCATCTTCCTTTGCTAAGCGCCCAAACACGTGACTTATCTGCCCAGCTAAATTTCCTGGGCTGCTTGTGCTTGAGCCCGGGAAGCTCGGGCGTCTACTCTGGACAGCATTTGGGAAGTTCGGGCGTTCCAAATGGCATCTCTGGACGCTTTGGGAAGAACCCGGGCTTCCCGGGAAGCTCGGGCGCGTACTCTGAACGCGCCCATTAAACATTCAAATTGAATAAATTTTCAAGGCTTAAATCTATACGCACAATTTTAACCACAAAGTGACTTCAGGGACAAAAGAGCAGCTGATCAGGAAAATGGCTCTAGTGTTTCAGTTCTGCGTAGAGTTAAGCCTTGAAAATTGACTAAATTTGATTAATTAATATCTCCTGTCCTAATTAACGGACAGAAACGTGCTAAAACTTTTCTTTTTCAGAAAAAAAAAACCCTTTCCAACGATATATAATGTTTTGGGGTGGGGGAGGTTTTCCCCCTCAATTATGGCGGATACACCAAAAATGAGACTAATTAATTAATTTAAAAATAACTAATTCGAAATTAAAAATTTGGGCTTCGAGGTGCACGAGGGCGGGGTACGTTCGAATTTTTGAGCCAAGTTTCAGGTCTGTAGGTGCTGTGGGGGCTTCTGGCCAGCGGTTACAAACGAACAAACAAACGAACGAACAAACAAACAAACACCGTCATCTTTATATATATAGATATAGAAGAAAGTAATGAACTAAATTGAAGATCCCTTTTAAAAGCCTTATGCAATAAAATCAATTACAAATATTTTATTTGTTAACAAATAGAAACTGGCAACAGATGAAATTATAAATCATTGAGTTTTCTTTCCTCGTGGCCCAACAATGAAAACATAAATGCTCAGATGTTGAACAGAGCTAGTAGATAGAAATCGGACCAATTTTAAGCATTAATAACTCCGGGGTGCGATGACCCCGGGGGGTAAATTTTGGGAAAATGTCCTCAATGTCTCATCGAGAATATTCATACCAAAAATCAACACTAAAGACACCCGGGGAGAAAAGATACGGAAAATAAAAACGAGGGGGGAGGGGGTGGGGGGGTCGAAAAAACCCCTATGCCGAGCTTTGGGACAAAATAAATGTGGGTGCAAAAGCAGAGCTCAATCCGAGTTACCGTTTAGTCTGGACCCCTGTCAAACAATTTTTAAAAAGTGCGAAAAATAGCGATTTTATAACATATATCACCCCTCCCCCTGAGGGTCCTGGATGTTTTGCTTTAGTATGTGCCGTCAGGGGCCGCTGGAGATTGAGTATACCAAAAATGAACTCTAAGGATCTTTATGGGGCTGAGATACAGAGGGGTGAAAACCCCGATTTGGTTACTCGCGTAAACAGTCCTAGTCGCTCTTTTACATTTTTATTGGCGAAGGAAATTTCTTGGCGGCTTGTATTTGGTTTTCTTGGCGGGGCGGGACGCTCCCGCGTCCCGTGATCCTAGTCGCTCTTTTACATTTTTATTGGCGAAGGAAATTTCTTGGCGGCTTGTATTTGGTTTTCTTGGCGGGGCGGGACGCTCCCGCGTCCCGTGATTTAACTTATCCTTTTAAAGTTATTCCAAGCAATGTATTTTTGAAACGATCAGGAATATGAAAAACTAATTAATGGATTGATTTAAATATATCTATTACATTTTCTTTCAAATGCTACTGTCAAATGACTGCGTGTGTGTTATTTGTAATTATAGTTCTACTTTCATGTTTTTATTTAACTATTTTGTTTACTCATAAATGCAGCTGAAAATGTATAGTGAGGTATAATAAAATTAAACATTTTTGTTTCAATAAATGTTTAGTTTGTTTAAAATTACTTTTTACACTCAGAAACAGAAACAAACACAATGTTAAGCAGTCCATGGGAAATTTGGGTTCATTAATGTTGTCATTATATAATTGAGTGAATACACTTTAAAAATCTTTCTCTCATTGTTTGGACTTAAAAGTTCAGGTATATTTCAGAACACTCACAATGAGTATCACTGGCTTATATTATTTAAAGCATATGTATGACTGTAAAAACTTCCTTTAGCAGTGCTTTAAGCTAAAAAAATTGTGGTGAGCGAAAAATGACGAAAAACATTGCCATTTAAGAGGAACAAGTTATCAGATTAGCGGGGGCATTTGAACCCCTCTCCCTGATCAAAAATAATAATAATAATAATAAATAAATAAATAAATAAATAAATGAAAACATTTTTTTGCAACCCTCCTCCCGCCTCCCTCCCCGGGGGGAGACGATTACAGTCCCGGGCAAAAGTGCAAATTCAATGTATACTATGCGTCGAAGGATAAAGACGTACACAAATATGCATTTGCATTTTGTTTCTAAAAGGGAGGGAGGCCCCCTCCCCCTTTGGGCCCCGCTTGGTTGTTCAAATGATGGGCTTGATAACAAGGCACCTCTATTCAATGAAAAAAACACCTTCAGCCGGATGAATTTTCATTCATAAGCTCTCATCTTATACACTGAAAAAAAGAGCTCTTAATAGCTCGAAACACGTGTCAGCAATTTAAATTCAGCTTTTTATGCATTATAGTGTTATTATTAAGTGAATTTAAACATTTTACGCTTTGAAAACTGGTTCTAAGCGATGAAATAATGAAGATATAATTATTTTAGTAAAGAAACTTTGCCCCCCCCCCTTATGCCCCACTGCACTATTTTTGGGGGTGGCAACATCCGAATTCGTATTCCTGGTGCCAATACCTTTCAGAAAAACCAACTGTCATAATTGTATCACAAAAAGCGCACGGAAATTAAAATTTGACCACTTGCTCATCCACTATTAATGAGTCCGGGCGAATGTTTTCTACATCCCCCAACATCATCAAAGGTAGTCAACATTTTCATTTTCTGGAACTTCAGTTTCGAAAAATTACCAGAGGAAAATCTGTTCCCCTTTCCCTAACGTTATCAAAGATGGAGTGCACCTACGTTTTTAGGACTGCCGAACTTTGCCGCTGTCAAGTCCCTCAAGGGAGGAGCGATTGCCACTCCCTTGTATCTGTCCTTGGGTTTGCTTAAATAGCGTTTTCGAGACTTTATAAATTCGAGAAAGTACCAGAGAGATACCGCATATTTCCGTTAATTTCATCTAAAAGCTCACAACATAAAAGTTATGATTTTTGACTCCCAGCAAAAGTTGAATAGCAGGAGCGAAAAGTTAACCCCTTTTTCCAGTCGAAATGTTCTCTAAATTGAAAAATTTAACCAGATACTAGAGCAAATTTTCCGAACAGAGACCGTGCAAACATCTAGCTGAAGTTCCATAAGGAAAGAAAGCAGAGGCAGATGGGGGAACTATACTAGAAAGCAACTTAACTTGACACTCAACGTCACTATGGGAGAAGCCAATAAGAGCTCACAAGTAGTTAGCGATCTCCTCTAATTCGCCAAGTAGGCTGTGACGTTTTATCTGGCTCGTTTTTCATAGGCTAACATCACAATGTTTTTGTCAAGAAAGGTTGCAGTCGAGTATAGTGTCACTCATTCGCCTAAATCATCAAACTTGTTACACTGTTTAATGGATAAGTGATAAGAGTATAGTTTGATATTTTTTCCGGCGCCCTCGGACGCTTTCGCGCATGCCTCAGGTCTCTACTGATTTGTTAAAATAGGGGTGGGGTGATGGGAAAAAGAGAGATAAGGAATGTGAGGAGATTTTGCTTTGTTTTTCGTTGGGTTCCATTATTTGACATGTTAATTTGCGTTGATGATTATTTCTTTTTTAATTTATTCCCCTTATCAGTTATAGAAAAATAAAATATCTGACTAAGCAGAAATGCTACAATGGTGCATCTTCTTATTAAGTTATCAAACCTTTTTGAAATAGAACCGTTCAACGGTGCTATACCAAGGGCGGATACAAGGGAGAGGCGATCGCCCCTCCCTTGAGGGACTCGTCTGAAGCAGTTTTTGGATTTTGAAGTTCAAAAAAGGCAATTTTAGTTGATCTTTGATGATATTAAGGAAAAGGGTGCAGGGATTTGGGGTTCTGATCTGGAAATTTTTCAAAATAGAAGACCAAAACATTTGTAATTAACATGTGTTAACAAGGATACATGGCGAAAAAATGGGCAAGTGAGAAAAAAAAAATCCCTTGGAACATTTCTGGATCCGCCCTTGTGCTATACTATACTGCAACGTTTCTTGACAAAAACATTGTGACGTCAGCGTGATGTTAGCCTATGAAAAACGAGCTAGATAAAACGTCACAGCCTACTTGGCGAATTAAAGGAGATCGCTGACTGCTGGTGAGCACTTATTGGCTCCACCCGTAGTGATGTTCAGTGTCAAGTTAAGTTGCTTTCTAGTATAGGCGCGTCTTTGGAAGCACTGTTTGTTGAATGCACAATACTAACAATCTGAAAATATGATAATTATAATAATGTCCAAAAGGGTCTATTTTCTTATATTTTGAGTAATATATCAAGTAATACCAATATAATGTTGTCAAAAGAATTTCATTTCATGGTTTGGCCCTAATTATCTTAAAACACAATTAAAAGGTAACAAAGAAGTTTTCTGCACTCCAACTAGGGAAATATTTGCTTTGTAAATAAAGAATCCTATTTCGCGGAAATTCACTTATACACAGTGGTCCAAAATGGATTAAAGTGCTGACTGTATTATTTTTTTTAGTTATTTATAAATCAAAAAAGAGACATTAATTTTGCAAGGTTTAAAAGCTTTCAGTGCCCACTGCTTATTAAAATCCCATTTGTTCTGAGGACATTTGATTTAATAAACCTACACTTTAAAAAAATGTCATAAAAGTTTCAATTATCTGAAAAAGAAATAAAATAACTGTATTTATATTCATTTTTAACGTTTCAAAATAGTTAACTAAATATGATTTGTATTTTAATTAGCACAAGTGTCTTAAAATGTTGGTAGATTGCTGTTTGATTAGCAGAATTTGAGAGTGAAAATTCGACTTTTAAATAAAGTTTTTCTTGTAATTTTCAACATTATTTCCTCTTTGCTCTAAAAGAACTTCTGTGACATATGTTGAAAAGGGAGATTTTGGCACTGCGATTTCTTCATTTTCCGAAACACTCTTCTTCTATTTCTTGATAAATAACTTCAGACTTTATTACGTCTGAAGTAATTTTCAACATAATTATAACTATCGTTTTCAAATATTAGCACACAATATCAAAAACTTGATTTTATCAAAGTAATAAGTAGGGATGGACCGGATAGTGATTTTGCCGGATACCGGATACCTTGCAAGTGCTTCTCTACCGGATACCAGATATCCGGCATTACAGTTACACTGCATATTCACTTATTTACATAATTTCTTTAAAAATATATTCAATACATTCAAATATAAATTGCTCTAGTAAAGTAATACATTTTGTTGTTTCCAATTTTGCAAACACAAAAAATACAATTTTATTTTAAAAGTTTTTTTATTAAAAATAATACAATTGTAAAAATTTTTCTACATGCGATTGAAAAACGAAAATATTAACACATGGCCAGTTTGGGCCATAAACTTATACTTGAATAATTAACTTGAAAGTTAATGTATCACTCAAAAAAAAAAAAAAAAGGTACACATTCTCTAAAAAGAAGTAAATTATCATTTTAAATATATTTTAAAGAGTTATGCTAAAACATATTCACTTCACTTTTTAAAAACAAATCAATAAATAACATAATAAATAATCAATTTGAAATTTTATATTAATTCCAAAAATAAAGATATGCATTCTAAGGCTGCAGATTAGCATTTTAAATAAATTATTAAAGTCATTCTCAAAACGTTCACTTTTTAAAATCAAACTAGCTTATTCTTAAAATAATCAACTTAAAAGTTTTCCTTCAATTCCAGAATATAAAGATACACATTTTAAAAAGATGCAAATTGTCATCTTAAATATATTATTCAGAGCTCTGCATAACATGCACTGTACACTTTTTATTTTACAAATTAATAAACTAAAACTTATAATAAAATCAATTTAAAATTTTAAAAATAAACTTAAAATTTCAAAAAATAAAGATACAAATTCTTAAAAGATGCAAATTAACATCTTATACATCGTGAAAAATTATGCTAAATATGTTCACTCCTTTAAAAATGAATTTATAAACTTAAATTCAAATAATCAACTTAAATGTTTTCTTTAACTCAAGAGAAAACAAAGATACACCTTCTTAGAAGATGTAGATTAAAATCTTAATTATACATTAAGAATTATGCTAAACGTATGAAAATTAGAAAAAAGAAAATTTAGCAATAATTTATAGCTATTAGTCTCAACTGCTATAATCATCGTTTACTTTAACCTAATGCTGAAGCTCAGTTGAAATTCTTAGCTAAAATAATTTTCCTGGGAAAAGCAAACATTACTAACTTTAATGAGCATTCTAAAATTCCCAATGAGCTCAAGTTAGGATTGACCTTGAATATGGCAGTTAGAACTATGTTTTAATTTACGCATCATGGGATTTTTATTTCATTTAATAGGAGGGAGACTAAAATACTTTGATAACTCTTGACCTTCAACTTCGCTCTCAGAATTTTCAGTAGATTCGCCTTCTTGCAAACCAACTTTTGGTTTTTCTACGAATTCACTGTAACAGTTCCATTTGTCTTCGTGAACTTCATCTTCAAAACTGTTTTTTATCAATCTATATATATATTTTTTTTGTTGCCTCAGATTTACTTAGGCTTTTTTTTAGAACACATTTCTTTTAGAATCCAAGTTTTAACTTTAGTTATGTCATTTAAAAAGAAAAATTTGAACCAGGGATCAAGTGCTGTTGCTATGCAAAAATGTTTTTCCTTTTGTACATTTAATTTTTTGCCATTTAAAAATCTTCTGAACTGCATATTTAAGGTTCCCTTTCATTGTTTGTATGCCCTCATCTTTTTGTCGTTTTGAGAATTAAGAGTGGCCACAGCCGGTATTACAAAGGATATAACTTAGTCATCTTTGCTTGCTTGTTTAGTTATTCTTCAAAAGGTTGAAGGACTCTGAGAATATTTTCTATTAAAACCCATTGGTACGCTGTAATTGTGGGAATGTCTACTTCTGCAAAACAAACCTGTACCTAAATAATAAACTTAAAATTTAATATATCACTTTTAAAAAAAAGAGAAAAAAGTTACACATTCTTCAAAAAGATGCAAATTATCATCTTAAAAATATTTTAAAGAGTTATGGACATATTCACTTCACTTTTTAAAAACAAATCAATTAATTTATACATAAATAATCAACTTGAAATTTTATATTAATTCCAAAAATGAAGATATGGATTCTAAAGATGCAGATTAAGATTTTAAATATATTAGTAAGAGTCATTCTCAAAAGGTTCACTCTTTTAAAATCAAATTAAGTTATTCTTAAAATAATCAACTTAAAAACTTTCCTTAAATTCCAAAATTCCTCTGCATAACATGCACTGTACACTTTTTATGTAACAAAATTGATAAATTAAAACTTGAAATAAAATCAACTTAAAATTTTACGTTAATTCCAGAAAATAAAGATACACATCCTTAAAAGATGCAAATTATCCTTTAAAATATATTAAGAGCCATGCTTAACACAATCACTTAAAGAAAAGAAAAGAAAAAATCTGGTATGGACCCCACACTACTTCCTTTTACGTGTAAATTTCTTAGTAGTTGCCTTAAGTGTTAAAAAAAGTGCTTGGAGTGAGCAAGGTAACAATTCAAATATTTACTCCCCTAATCTGCCACGAAACAATGCAAAAAATATTTACAATGGTTAATTTTCTAAATATTGCTGATTTTAATATCATTCAGTGAATTTTTCGCAAAATATCGCCAATACCCTGATAGCACAGTGACCAAAATGTGACGCTTTTGTGACCCGTGACGCTCGTCACAAGCGCGGTCGCAACCACGTCACCGCGACTTACGAATGTCCGACCGCGGTGACGTCACAATGCGACTTTACAGTGACGGCGCATGACGACCCAATTGCAACCGAGGTCACCTAGTGACGGTTTGGCGACCTCACATCGCAGTCACAGCGACCGATGTGACCAGTCAGTGACCTGTGTGTGAAGTTGCGGCGGCGTCACAATGCGACTTCACAGTGACGGCGCCCGACGACCTGTCATAAAATATTTTTTTTAATTTTGAAAAAATAAAAGAGTCTTTTACTGACATCAGAAATCACTGATATAAGAACCTGGATTGAATCAACATACTTTCCGCCAACCATTACGCTGCGAAACCCATTGTCCCACGCCTGGAATCGAACCCGGGTCGTCTGGATGCAAGCCAAGAATTCTAACCACTATACTAGACGAGAGTTACAAGAGGAAACTCAAAAAGTAAAGAGCTGCTGAAGGTCACATTGTGGTCACAAAGTGAGTCACATCCACGTCGATGTGACAGTTTTAAGTCACAATGCGACTTTACCACGACGTCAGAGAAAAGTCCCACTTGCATCTTCAGGCGTTGCTAATGCAATGCTTTTGTGACCCTCGCATGCGTCACAAGTGAAGTCGCAACCAAGTTACTTACGAATGTCAGCAACGGCGACTTCACAATGCGACTTTACAGTGACAACGCCTGACGACCCAATTGCAACCTAGGTCTCACAGTGACGGTTTAGCGACCTCACATCACAGTCACAGCGACTGATGCGACCAGTCAGTGACGTACGCGTGAAGTCGCGGCAGCGTCACAGTGCGACTTCACAGTGACGGCACCTGAGGACTTCTACGCCTTGTGACTTCTCCGCGAGCTGACACTCGTAAGTTGCTGCCACATCTTTGCAACTTCGCTTGTGAGGTATCACAAAAGCGTCTTATTTTGGTCACTGTGCAATTCGTAGTCACATCCCCGTTTGTTGCGACTTTTTTAAATCGCAATAATGCTTTGAAGAATTTCATTTAAAAGTCACAAATAAGGCGCAAAACCAGCACTAAGTGACATCGACTGCCTTCGTGCTACCAGGCGTCGTCACTGCAACATCGCACTTGTGATGTCGCCGCGAATTTTCATTCGTAAGTTTACTTGTGACGTACCCGAGTCACAAAAGCGTCTTATTTTTGTCACTGTGCTATTCATAATCATACCCCGTTTTCGCATCTGCTGTAAAACACTACAGGGCTTTACAGCGACGTCATTTAAAGGTCACAAGTAAGTAAAGAAATTTGATAGTGACAATGATGAGAAGCCGCATAACCGATACAAACTATCAAAATGTCGCATCAAATACACAATTACACGACAACGGTTTCCGTGACTGTGTCATGTTGTCACGGATTGTCCAAAAAACAAATTGTCCAAAATTGCATTGACGTTGTAAGGGCCGTCACTGCAATTTTGACGTCATCACGGATTGACATTCGCAAGTGGTTGTCACTTGGTCGATTTGTTACTGCTGTCTGTTAGAAAGTGATTGAGGCTCTTAAAAATTTTTTTTGACTGATTTTGTAACGTAAAATTATTAATTCGGTATTATTAATTCGGTCTTCAATCGGTAAAAAACTATTTTAATGAAAATTCACATTAAGGTCACAATGTGACGTCTCCACAACATTACATTGTGACCGGTCACAATTCAGCTGTCACAGCGACGTTGTAGTGAAGTCACACGCAAATGTCGCAAACGAGTCACAATGTGACTTTTGTGCGTCGTCACAATTGAGTCACGGTGTGACTGTGACGCTTGTGACTCGCAGTGACGTCACTGTGACTTATCCGTGACACAAAACAATGCAAAAAATATTTACAATGGTTAATTTTCTAAATATTGCTGATTTTAATATCATTCAGTGAATTTTTCGCAAAATATCGCCAATAGCGCCAAGTTGAACCCAAATTCAAAAAATAATTTTTTTCGCCAAATTTGTCGCCAACTTGGCGTCAAACACTTGGCGACTAAAAGCTTGGCGACATATCGCCAAGTGGTCGCGCCAATTCATATCACTTGAGTCTGCATTGAAATTAACACTGATTTCCCCAAAAAAAGGGGTAAAACACCCCCTTGGAAACATTCAAATGCAACCACAAGGGGAGGTGCACAACTAGACCATCCTCAGAGCCTACATACCAAGCTAGAAGCTTCTACGGCATATAGTTTTTGAGTTATGCGACCCACATACATACATACCCACACACGTACATACAGACGTCACGAGAAAACTCGTCGTAATTAACTCGGGGGTGGTTGAAAAAAAATTTTCGGCTGCTTATATGTTGGTAGGTACATATGCACGTGCTGACAGGTCAAAAAAACTATGGAATTTTCATTCGGGAGTGAGCAAAATCAAAATTTAGACTCAAATTTGCGTGATTTTTTTTTGCGATCACAATACTTCCTTTACTACGTAAAAGGAAGTAAAAAAGTAATTCCTAATAATCATCTTGAAATTTTACTTCAATTCCAAAAAAATAAAAATGAGTTCTTAAAAGATGCAAACATCTCATATATTATTTAAAATTATTCCAACCAGGTATACTCTTTTAAAAATGAATAATTAAACTTATAGTAAAATAACCAACTTAAAATTTTACTTTAATTTCAAAAAAATAAGATACAAATTCTTAAAAGATACAAATTAACATTTTATACATCATAAAAAAATTATGCTAAATATGTTTACTCCTTTAAAGCCCGTAGAGGCATAAACGAAATCTTTGCAGAAATTGCAACTGCAAAAAACCTTTTACTGCAATCACGACAGATAAAACAGAACACATAGTACACAAATATGATATACATACACTAGAGGGGGAGGGGGGTACTGGGAGTTTTTATGCTTTTTTGTTAAAATAGTAACTTTTTTTGCAATTGAGTGCAAAATAGTCGGTTTTGCATATTGTGTTCAAAATAATCACCGCCCTGCAGATAGTATTTTTAAAAAATGTTTTTAGTTACTTGGAAATACCTAATAACTGCCAGACATGGGCATTGCAAAACAGGTACTATAGATAAATTTAAATACATTTTAAATTAAAGTTTGTATTGGGTCAAAAGCATATTTTTTCCTGCATTTTGCTACAATTTTAGGCAGACAATTAATGGTATTATGGTTATTATTTTACTTAATCTTCAATTTTGTGTTTGTTACATAAATTTCTAACTGAAATTCCAATTTCATTGAATTTAAATATTTTATGATATGACTTTGCTTCCTTATAAATTTAATGTATGCCATAAAAATTTTATGACACAGTAACTGCCAAAAATGATATCACAAGCAAGGATAAACCAGTTCTTTGAACCAACAAATCTTTTTTGTAGGAATATTTAAAATAATGAACAAGAAATTTATGCATAAAAAGTTTATTTAACATACAAAAATAGTTTTAACAATGTAACATCATAAAATATTAGTAAAAATATAGATATAAACATTTATTAATACATACAACAGAACATATCTCACATTCACAATGGAATTTATATAACAATACTTGCACCTAAAACATAATTCTTCAAAAACTTAACTTCTATCGTCCTTGGCGCAGTTTCTTAGCCACCTTTTCATTGAAAAATATCTTCAAAAATACTCTGAAAGGGAAACGATACTACGTAAGATCACTAATGCGTAAAACTTGGAGTACTAGGGCAAACCTGACCAGGCAGTGCCTAACCGGCGTAATGATTAGGATCTGCGTAGTCTTCACATATGCTGTCAGGCAAGGACGGATCTAGAAATTTTACAAGAGAGGGGCGATTGACTTTATTAAGTATTCTTTATTACATATCTTGGCTTACAAATGGTGATTTCATACGCTTTGGACTTCAATTGCAAAACATATCCCAAGGAGAGAGCGATACACATGCCTTCTGCTAGCATCAAAGAGAGTCTAAAAATGTCTTTTTTGAACAAACTGAAAATGTACCACTGGCAAGTCCCTCAAGGAGGGGTATCCGTCCCAGCTGCCAGGTTAGGTTTGTCCCCACTAAAGAAGGAAACTATGATTGGAAAGTTTTTGTGTGGACCATTTCGGTAAAATCCCTGGTTTAAACTGTCCCGTCCAAAGTCGTAGTGTCTAAAACTAATTTTTAACGAAATTGTATTTTGTAAGCAAGTATCATAAAATATACCAAAGAAATATTTTATTAATAAAAAAAAGTATGTTAGAACATATTTGTTGAATGTGAACATTCAAATATGTATTTAAAAATACATTAAATGTATGCACCTGATTCTAATCTAATTATATAGAAATTGCAATTCTTCACAAAACATTTCAATTAGTACTTATGTCTTTAAGCAATTTTGTTTTTAATAGTGGACAAACTTTTTCAAACATTTAAATATCATGTAAAACAATATCATACCTATAGCACCTTGAAAAAAAAAGAAAGCTGGGTGATTCTGCAAAATCCTAACAATATCAGGTCCTCAAAAGATAGCACAAAAAATGTTTGACCTACAGAGTTTTTTTTTTATTTTTTTTAATAGTTAAAAATACTTTTACCAATGTTATTCCATTCAAATTAACACAATCATTCATTTATTTTTTCCTACAAAAATTTTTGAATCACCAAAAAGTCACTCTTTTTGTGTCCCATTCTGTTTTTCAAATGTGCTTAAATTATTTTTAAATTCTATAAGAACGTTTCACAAGTTCAGTTTGTAGTACTGAATTACTAATATATTTAAGAGATAGTATTGTTTTAGTTTATTTAACCTCTTCTCGGCTTTTCCCGAGCTGGACTCGGGCAAGCGAAATGTTCCATTCTGGCTCATCCCGAGTGTAGCTCGGGCACTGTGAAAATTAACACTGCACAACCAGTCTTTCCCGAATTATTTCACATGTCCCTTTTATGGTTTCGGATGCTTTTATTTACTATTGTTGCTACTAGATAACATAACTATACAGTGTTTTGAGCTGTAGATTTAAGATAAGAGTAGGCGCCGAATCCAAAGTATAATGATTAATGCCATACAGAAAGCCAACTTTACTAGTAAATACTCATTTATTACTCATTTATTTAAATAGATATCTTTACATTTATTTTTAGGAAATGTTGCATGCGAATGATGCTATTATGTTTAAAAAGATATGTATGTATGAAAATAAGCATAAAAAATTTTTTGATCCGTAATCCCGAAATAAAATGAGATTATTGATTAAATAAACAAGGTACATCATTTTAAATTTTGTCCCAAGGTGTGCATGCCATTCTTTTGGTCTAGAAATTAGTTCAATTGTTTCGGGCAAAACAAAGGAAGTTAGAATCAGTACTACAACACTGTTTCTTCTCATTAGTTCTTTGGATTCATAGAGTATTTTTTTTTTTTTTTCATATAATTTGCCTGCTGTTCTCATTACAATTTTGAAGTTCAAAACTGAGGTGTGAAATATTTTTTGATGTCATTCTCCTAGACAATATTTCTTTTTACTTCCTTTTACGTAGTAAAGGAAGCATTGTGATCGCAAAAAAAAAAATCACTCAAATTTGAGTCTAAATTTTGATTTTGCTCACCCCCGAATGAAAATTCCTTAGTTTT
This sequence comes from Uloborus plumipes, assembly GCA_038373865.1. NCBI lineage: Eukaryota > Metazoa > Arthropoda > Arachnida > Araneae > Uloboridae > Uloborus > Uloborus plumipes. Next base: position 23,971 of record JAXGGA010013706.1, read on the forward strand.
TTTGACCTGTCAGCACGTGTATATGTACCTAGCAACATATAAGCAGCCGAAAAATTTTTTTCAACCACCCCCGAGTTAATTACGACGAGTTTTCTCGTGACGTCTGTATGTACGTGTGTGCGTATGTGGGTCGCATAACTCAAAAACTATATGCCGTAGAAGCTTCTAGCTTGGTATGTAGGCTCTGAGGATGGTCTAGTTGTGCACCTCCCCTTGTGGTTGCATTTGAATGTTCCCAAGGGGGTGTTTTACCCCTTTTTTGGGGTAAATCAGTATTAATTTCAATGCAGACTCAAGTGATATGAATTGGCGCGACCACTTGGCGATATGTCGCCAAGCTTTTGGTCGCCGTTTGACGCCAACTTGGCGACATATCGCCAAGTTGGCAACAAATTTGGCGAAAAAAATATTTTTCGAATTTGGGTTCAACTTGGCGCTATTGGCGATATTTTGCGAAAAATTCACTGAATGATATTAAAATCAGCAATATTTAGAAAATTAACCATTGCAAAATATTTTTTGCATTGTTTCGTGGCAGATTAGGGGAGTAAATATTTGAATTGTTACCTTGCTCACTCCAAGCACTTTTTTTAACACTTAAGGCAACTACTAAGAAATTTACACGTAAAAGGAAGTAGTGTGGGGTCCATACCAGATTTTTTAAATAAAATGAAAACAATAATTCTGCCTGTATTGTGTAATTGAACTAAGAGGTCAGAAGAGAAAAATAACATTATCTACCTTAAATATAATTCTGGGTCTAGGAAACAAGCCTTGCATGATTAAAATGTCATTCTCCTGGCACAAAAAACGCCACAATCCTGGAGTTATTTTTAAAGCAGTGGTAATACATCCAGTAGAATAGAAGGAATTATTTCTAGTACATTCGTTTGAAACTAACATTACAATTTTTTAAAAAAGCAAAATTTGGCAGACGCTAAATAAAAATGTTGCAGTAGAACAATTATGTTGTCTTTAGTCCCTAAATACAATTTTTAACTTTAACATTGCTTGAATAGGTAAGTGAAGTTACTTTAAATTTCTGACGTAGAAAATTTTAGAGAACAGCTTTCTAGAACTAAGTTTTTTGTAAAGCATTAAACATTTTTTTGATTCAGGCTGCAGTTATTTCTTCATTTTTGTTGTAGAACTGTTGATAACCAATGATGAAAATCATTTTGCTACTCTCCTGGTATAAAAAAATTTGATTCCATCTTTTGAGGGGTATAGCTTACTTTTAAATTTTAAGCATTTTTACTTTTATAGAATATGTGATTGGAAAATGTCAGGTTTTTGGAGGATCACCCAGCTATTTTCCCTCCTAAATATATTACATTTAAAAGCTTTTTTTTTTTTGAGTTATAAATATAACTGAAATTATTAGTTACTTTGGTAGTTATGCAAATTTATTTTCATAACACTACCCACTCTTACATAAGGAAATTTTAACTAGCAGTGCTAATGACAACTTGAATTTTCAATTAAAATATTAGTATCCTTTTTTTCAAATTTTAATATTTTTCAGAGAAAAATATTATCAAATATTACTAATATCAATATAAACTAATAAACTTACTTTCAGTAACTGGGAAGCATATACTCCGAGCAATACAAAACCGAAACCCAAAAATTACTGTTAAATTTTAAATACAAACTCGTAAAACTTACGTCCGAAAAATGGTTGGAATGTACTGTGTGCAGTACAAAACGAAAAGTAAAGGCTGCTGGCTGATCCAACACTCATCCAATTTGTTTGAGATTGCAGTCAACATTAAACGACTACAGCGTTCAGTCTTCATTTTCCTGTCGGTGGGTTGTTCCGTGTGGTCGAAAACCTGCAAAGGAAAAAGAACAAAATTAAGCCATTAATGTAAAATAATGCATCCTTAAATAGAGTTTGGGGAGATGGTTTGTCTTTTCACGATAGTGATTATTCAAAAAAAAAAAAAGCACAGATTTGAAAGTTTTTTAAGTAACAGCTGAAATAATAAGTTAAATTTTTTAAGAATGATTTTAAAATATTCAATTCCCTCATGAAGCAATTCATAAATATTTTGAAATTGTTATTATTGTATAGTTTTTTTTTTTTTTTCATTTTTAAAGTGCAGCTTATCTTAACTTCCACAGTACATACATGTAGGGTCGGTTTGTGTCTAGGTGTCCGCCCGCCGGTTCCCAGCCAATGATGAGAGCGTCGTCAACATCACAGAACATTTATTAATCCACATAACACATAGTACGGTAGTAACACATAGTAACAACAGGCACGCACGCTTGCGCGTTGAGGAACAAAACGGAAGCGTGCTTCTACATCTACTGTCGGTGTCTGACTCTTATGCTCGCCAGAAGGCGGCGTTACGCGCGCCTCTCTTAAGTGTTGCCACTTATTCCTACATACATACCATAAGGACCCATTTATAGGGTAGGTAACCCTTCACAGCACAACAACACATTTCGACAGAGAAAGGACAGGAGAGAGAAAGCAGTCATTCCTGAACTGGGACTCGAACCCAGAACCTCCCCATTGCAGTCAGATTTCTCTGACCACTTGTCAAGGTGGCCGGCATGGATTTTTTTTATAAAAGTGTTATAACAGATTTGTTGATCAGTTTTTTATTAAAGAGTTTTTCAATCAAAATCAATATATTGATCTTCAAACTTCATGTTTTTCTCTATAGGGTTAGGGGTCATTCCATGGAAAGTGGGACATGCAAGTCATTTTTCAATTTTTTTCAATCAAATTTTCTTTGGATGATTTTTATTTGATTTTATCAAAAATATGTTAAATTCTATTGGCAACAGTGTTTTTTTTTTTCAGATAGCTTAAATTAATTACTAGGAAAAAAAGTAATATTGAAAGAATTTTTCTGATGTGTAACCTGAGTTACCAACAATTTGTAACCTGAGTTACTGAGTGAATAATTAATGAAAAAAACTCTATGTAGTTGTTTGCATTCAAATGTAAGTTTTAAAGTAGCTTAGAATCTAAATCTATAGATTAATGTGCAATACTTTATCAATCAAAAATTTTAACAAGATCAGAATTTTAAGTTCTTAGTGAACTAAGTATGTCAAATGTCTGTTTCAGGTAACCTGAGTTACCAAAAGAAATTCATTTATTGGTCAATAATTATTACACGTATTAACATATTTTGCATTTCCTAAATAAGTTAAAAGTAGTTTAAAATTAAAAAAATTCAATAACCTTTCCAAAACATTTTTTTTTCATTAGAATAAGTGTTAAACCAGGCACAAGTGTATCAAATGTAACCTGAGTTACCATGGAATGACCCTTAGGTAGTTTAAAATAAGTCATGGGATAAAGTAGGTCAGGTTTTTAAAGAATACTTTAAAAAAACTGCAAATAATATTTTCTTTCTGTGTTGCCATTTTTACGTATTATTGACACAAGGCATCATTTTATAAGCAAAATAAGCCACAACTTCTATTTTTAAGTTGCATGCATAAGCAATTTATTGTTTTTCGTAATAGAAACTTGACTATGTTCATCATAAAAACTTTTGATTCAAAGAAAATTAAATGGCAGTGCACACTATTTTGTTTTACCTACTGCATAGAGCACATTTCCAAGAATAATTTCCTATACTGTTGAAGTAAAACCAGCAAAAATGAATGTTTAGAGTAAAAAAACATGTGAGGGGTAAAACAGGTCATGTTTTGCATTAGGTTAGCCTTGGCATAAACTATGAAGCATTTTTTGCTTACTACATCATTTTTTGTTACCATGTATGTGTGCACTAATTTGAAAGAAGCAGTATATTGCTGTCATTCTTTTGATACATTAATATATAAACTTATAATGCGAAATAAATAAATTAAATTGAAAAGCCAAAACTAAGAGCACAGTTTTTGTTCCAAGAACTTTCTTCAAGAAATATTGTTGGGGAGTTAAGCAAAAATGGCAGATTTTCTCCAAAGAGTGAAATTTGGGTAATTTAAATCCTGGAAAACCATTCTGCGGAGCTAATTTCAAATAAAGTAGTTGAAGGAGCAGCATCAAAAGATCTTAAGTATTCTCTTTTTAAAAAGATAAAAGCTTCTGTTATAAGCACACTATCACCAAACCAATAACCAAAAGTAAGCAAAGGGCTCTAAAAGATGCTAGAAGAGTACACATGTAGAAAGAAACTGGCAAAATTTTAGCAAACTAGACAATTTTGGAAAGATTGCACGCAAAAAAAAATCCAAAGAGATAATAAATCAATTAAAACTGTTTGTATAAAAACACACAGACACAAAATAAAATAAATAAATAATAAACCTTTTCTTTGGAAGAAATTTATAATTGATTTAAAGTGTATTTGTGTAGTCAACCTTTTAAAGTTAGGAAATAGTTACAAATTTAGTGTTAGAGGAAAATGTCAAAGAAATCTATTTCACGCCATCATTATTTTCCATAATGTAGAATAATGTACAATGAAATTTAAAAAATACAGTGAAGATTTTTGTGAAGAGAGATGATGTTTTGAAATTTGATGAATTGCTAACAATGCAAGTGATTCCTAAACTTGAGATGAATCAAGAGAACAATATTACATTCTAGAAATATTTATACACTGTTTCCTCTTCAATGAATAAAAGTACAAACACCAATAAAACATGAGTTTAAAGCCTTTAATGCATGACTTATTTTGCCATTCTTGTGACCCTTGATCAGAAAAAAAAATGTCAACATCCAATATTCTAACCAATGTTAATATAAGTTATTTTATATCTTATTTTTATAATATTAAATTATCACATTTCGCAAATGATTGTAAATATCATTCATGTAAAAATACTAGTTAAAATACCAATTTCACATAAAATGTATATAGATATGAAAAATGAAAAAAAAACTTCAATGTGAGGTCTATCTAATAATGTAACAAGGAAACAAACAACAGTGATTATTTGAAGATGCATTTACTATTTAATGCCTTTAATTTGTGCTGATTGAAAATATTGGATATTTTCGAACCCTGAGTTTGACTTACTTCTCCAAGCTTAGAAGTAACACATCTGTCTGTGATGCGAGAGAAAACTGGTCCCGGACATGCGATAGTGACGTCAATATTCTTTTGGCACATTTCAGTTCGAAGACACTCAAAATATCCCTAAAGCAAATAATGGTAAAGTAGGAAAAACTAAAATACCAAAACTGATGATCCATTCAGACAAGTCTTTTAAAAGCATAAAATGATTTAAAGTATATTGATTCTTTAAAGAATCAACAACATATAGTGCAGTCAACTCTCTACTAACAGCCAGCTAAAACCTCCAAGTTGTTTGAAATTTTGACTGTCTTTACAGGTGTTTGGAACACAATGAAAACTTTGGGATAAAGGGATACTCTATGAGTCATGAGGCTGCGAGTTGACCGTCTGGGCTATTTATAAATAACTTTTAAGTGTGTTAAATTACCAGAATTAAATTACTGCAGGTGTAAAAATACTAATAACTATCCGAAGCAATAAATAAATAAGTAAAGTAATAATTATATTAGAGGGTAATGTTTTTCAAACAAATTAATTGTTAAAAGTTTTTATTTTAATTCAATGATATAATTATACTTGTTATCAAGAGCCTTTTGCCATCTAGTATTAATTTTAAATCTTGGATAGATTTTTTATTCAATAAAATTATTTAAAAATAATTTTATTATATGATAAAAAATCCTGATAAACATTTTGAAATGGCATCTTGGATACAAAGCTAAATTTTCTAGTTTTTCATATAGAGATTACAATAAAGGGAAATCAGATGGTGCAATGTCTGGTGAGTACTATGGGTGAAACAGCTGGAGTTTCCTTTCTTCTGTTTGCTAAAACACTTTCTATTGCACAAAAACTTGAAAATTTGGCTCGTATCCAAGATGGCATTTCCAGATATTTTGCTCCAAAAATCCGTTTTTTTTAAAAATCTATCCAGGATTTAAAATTTCCTACCAGATGGGAAAAGGCCCTTGATAGCAAGGATAATTTCATCGTTGATTTAAGATGAAAACTTTTAACAACTGATTTGTTTGAAAAAATCACATTACTTTCTGTTCCCCCTCATAAATAAACAAATATTTGTATTGATTCAAAATAATTTGATTTTAAAAAAAATTAAAACCAGCTATTTAATACTAACAAGTTGACAACAACCAAAATTATCTGGCTATAAATGCTCAATTTTATTTTAGAATCTTGAAGTAACTACAAGAAAACCAGGCCCGTCATTTAGTGGGGCAGGGGTGGGGTCAATTGCCCCGTGCCCCCCCCCCCCGGCTTTGAGAAATCAATGTATTTACATATAAGTAGGCGTGGTTTTTGATGTTTTCCGGTAAAATTGCATTGCGTTTGGACCCATTGCCCCCCCCCCCCCCCCCGGGAAAACTTGAAATGACGTCCCTGAAGAAAACAAATATTGTTGCTAATTGCAATTTCTCACTACTTTATTTTACATTAGCCGAAAAATGAAAGAACACTGTGAAAAGAAAATAACAGCTAATATGCACCACATTAAGATAAACGGCGTTTTAACTGCCCCACATATTTCATATAAACACTAAAATGAGTTTCTGAGACATCAGAAGAAATGTGATTTAAATTCTCCAGAAGCAAAATGTTGAAATTTGACAATCTTTTTTTTTTTTTGCTTTTTTTCAGTAGAAACCAAATCAGCAAGCTTGTACGACAAAACTAAAGTAAAATAGATGACAAAATGGAAAACTCGCAGATACTGCTGTTTACCTAAACAGGACAGATTAAGCCTTGGTTACACTCCTCTTTTATTTCAGCTCTCTGTCATTGTCAAAGTCTTTAGGAATACCAAAAAAGGAGTGGTTCCAAAAGATATTTAACATTTAAGGCAGAATTAAATAAAATATTGACAGAGTCCCAGACGAAAATTCTGCTTGCGATAAGTTACTTGGTGCATTCTTTTTTTTTTGGGGGGGGGGGGGGGGGGATTTTAATTATTTATTGCTATTGCAAATTAAAATTTCGTGGTTTGCAACAGTCAACAACTTCAATTGCTAAATTCTAGGGTTAATATATATTTGTTGATTTCACTTGTTGCATAAAGCAATTTTCCTATCATCGCCAAGATAGAAAGTAAACAAATCGCCAAATCAAGTGACGTATTTGATTGACATGTAAGATGAAATTTGCTTCAAATCTTGTAGAAACATAAACAACTTCAAAAAATTTTCTCTTGCTCCTAATAAATGTATAACAAAAAAGTGACTTTTCTTCAAGAATGCATAAAAATTCTGTACCAACAACGCAAAACCAACAGTCAAATGCCATATTACAGGCATCACAAACACATGGCATTTCAAAATAAAACTGAGGTTTTTTATAAATGACAAAAAAAAAAAAAAAAATGTTACTACTTTTTCTGTGGTACATATAAGCTTACAAAACTTCAAATGTAGTATAACTGAGGAAAAAAATATTTAAAACAACTTACATGTAATGCGTGTTTGGAACCAGTATATGCAGAAGAAAATGGAGCACCTAAAAATAAAAGTCATTTATTAACTTTGCAACTGGGTCATTCCAGTGAAAATGGTACAAACTATTTAGTTAATTTTAAAAATTTAAATAGTTTCCGCCAACTAATCATCTTTTTTTTTACTCAGTCTCCATTTATTTGTGCATAATGAAGTGTAAATGGCTAGTACATGACTCATTTTTGAAAGGATTTTCAATATTTTGATCACTTTGTGTAACAGAGTGGACAAAAAGGCCTTCAAAAATATCTTTATAATCATAAAGGAAAGTTACAATCACAGAACAAGCATAAAGTGGAATAAACAGCCTAAAACTGTAAGTCTCTCTGAAATTTCAAGAAAAAAAATTTTTTCATCATTAATACGACTATAACATAGGGGACATCCAACGTTCAAATCAACTATTGTAAGAAAAGAATTAGGCACATCTTGGTTGCTGACTGTATAATTCAATGTAGCAAGCTAATCATGACAGTTATATACTTATATTTATAAATATACTAGCTTTATACCCGGCGTTGCCCGGGTGCGTATTAATACAACATAGCATTCAGAAAAGAAAAAAAAAGTTGGAAGAATTCTACTCTTATTTGGGTATATAAATATAAATGGTTGTACAAAAAGTTCTAGGTACAAACTCCCAAAAGAACTTAATTATCACGGAAAGTTCACAGAAAAATAGCACCAGCTAAAAGTGAAACATGTATAAGGCTTTTAATCCATGTTTTTGCATAATTCCTCTGATAGGAGGATAAAAAAAAAATTTCTGTATCATACATATTTTGTGCCAAATGAGAACATGAATTATAATTGTTTTTGACGTATTTCACGCTAAAATGAAATAGGTGAGCCTTGAAATGAAAATTCATTGTTTTAATTTTAATCTTTGTTGGAAAATGCTAATATTTAAATACCATAAATTTTATCAATTTGTAACCTAAAGGCTCATGTCGATTAAAAAAATAGGCTTAATAATAGGCTAGATTCCTGTAAAAGGGCCATTTTTTGACAAAAAACTGGAATTTGAGCTTTTTAGATTTTTTAAAATTTAAAGACCCCGCCTATGAGAATTCTAGGGCATCAAGGAACCTCTGTGTCAAGTTTGATGAAAATCTGACACAAACTGTGGATTTGTATAGAGAACAAGTATACATACACTCATTTTTATAGATATAGATATATCAGGTTGAATGCAATTGTTTATTTTATTTCCAATAGGCTTGTAACAGATTGGACAATTCGAAACATAGAAAGTCTAGGGACATGGATAAATAATTGTTTTTTGGGGAAATTTATTTCATTTGCATAATGATGTGCAGAAATAGTATCAGAAACATCTTTTGTACAATGCTTAAATCATATTTTAAATTCTAGTTATTTGAAGCAGGGACAAGTCATTTTCTCCTGCTTTTGACAAAAAAAAATTTTTTTGTACCTTTTCTAAATGGATTATACCTAAACAATTGATATTTGATCACACAAAATTAAATTGTTTTTACAAAATTTAATTGGAGAACTAATAAAAAAATACACTTAATGGGCGGGCAGTAGTTGAGTCATTCCATGTCAAGTGGACTAATGGTCCCACCCGACCATCTCCGATTTGGATCAAATTTTAGAGGTGTAGACATGCCTATAAAACTAACCTGTGCAAATTTTTAGCTTCCAAGATCCAAATCTGGAGGAGCTAGGATCCCGCAAAAAATGTGGTCCAAAATGGCGGATGAGCTTCGTGAAACGAGTTGCAATGTTTAGGTGAAGGTTGCAGAAAATCTTATCACAGTGGAAGCCTAATTTTTTTTGGAGCTTAAAGTACTTTTAGTTGTCAACACGCTCAAGTATATTTTGTGAGATTGCGCTTATTAGATTTTGTGTAGCACGCGCCTAAACTTGCGAAAAAACGCGGTGGGCAATTTTTTTTCCTGGATTTCAGGTTGTCATAAATTTTTAACCAAAAAACTTCAAAGGTTTATACTTGGTAGTTTTATTGTCCAAATACTTGTTTTTAATGTTTTACAGCTGCAGAGCTTAAATATTGTATTTGTAAAAGATATTGGCACCCTAAGTGTCGATGAAAACGCTTCTTTTGAAAAATCGCCTGTTTTCAACTCACTATATCTCAGGTTTGTCACCTTCGACCATTTTTTCGTTGGCACCATTAGAAAGCACAGATTTTTTCCTATCGAAATGAGTTTTTTTTTTCGATGGTGTTCTGTCGAATAAGGATGAAAAAATTAGCTTGAAATACTGTCTGTTATAAAGAATTGGCATAATTAGGCTAAGACTGCAGAAAATTTTATCACACTGGGGGCCTAATATTTTTGGAGTTTAAAGTACTTTTGGTTGTCAATACTCTCCAATATTTTTTGTGAGATTGAGCTTATTAAATTTTGTGTAGCACGCATGTTAACTCGCAAAAAAACGCGGTGGGCAATCTTTTTCCTGGATTCATAAATTTTCAACCAAACAAATTCAAAGGTTCATATTTCGTAGTTCTATTGTCCAAATACTTGGTTTTAATGTTTGGTAGCTGCAGAGCTTAAATATTGATTTTGTAAAAGATATTGGCGCCCTAAATGTCTATCAAACAGGGGCGGACTGGCTCTCTCATGAGGGCGCCAACCCAAACGTTCAAAGGGCGCACTTCAAAATAGCACCCCCCCCCCCCCACACACACACACACACACATTTTCTTCGGCAATTATCCGCAAGGGTCTCGTTTTTTTTTTTTTTTTTTTTTTTTTTTTGCCGCAAAATTAAGTTTGGTATAATATATGTTTCAGAAGAGTGCTTTGTCGCACTACTATTCCTATATAGATTGTATGTGCTTCAGAACTTACAACACAAATGTGTAATCCTGTTCCTATCTTCTTTGTTTGTAACACTTTTTATACACAATACGATTAATTT
>JAXGGA010013707.1:0-15000 GCA_038373865.1 Uloborus plumipes
TGTATTTCATGATACTCTAGCTGATTTCTCTCTGATTTTCAAAACTATTGAATATCCGCTAAATTTACATGCACCTATAATACATCAGCACATGTAATATAGTTTAGCCTTTAGCATTAATAATAGTATTGCATACATTACTTTTATATTTGTAAAGAGCATGAGTTTTATCTTTTATTCAGAGTTACATACAAACAACTGAAACACTTGTAATGTTTAGCCTTTAGTATTACTTTCATATTTGTAAAGAACGTGAATTTTATCTTTTATTCAGAGTTACATACATACCTCTACATACAAACAAACCCACATGTGAAACTAATAAAAGCGTATTAAAGAGTTTGCTGGCACTTTAAACAAACTCGAACTTTAACCAAAATCGAATATAAAACGATTTTTGTCGACAGGAGTAACATTGATACCGTGTTTAGTTACTGCTACGACCTATGATTTCGCTTTTTAGCATAGTGTATTACCATGTTTTAAGCAATTGACGGTCACGATACGACACTGAAGTCATCAATAGGTTGCAGCAATGCAGCAACTGACGAATGTCAGTCCTTGGCAGCGCCAAAGAAGAAAGTTGCAGTGCCTTCTTAATGTCACAAAGTAATCGGTCAAAATGAACTGTTGCAGTGAAGTCACATAAAATGTTTCACAAGCGTGTCACGTCGTGACTCCTGTGAGGTGCAGTGGCGCACCCAGGATTTTTGCCTGGGAGGAGCTACAAGTTTTGTGAGGAACTCCGATAAACTCACTCCTTTTGATATATTTTGAAACTGAAAGGCGAAAAAAAAAGCATGATTAAGCTATGATGTTTTTAACTGGCTAGAGTTCAGGAGTTCTCCTCGGAAATTTTTCGAGATTCAGGCTTTAAAATGCAATTTTCAATTATCCTTTGGACAGTCATCCTTCAGTTAGTGGAAAAAACAAATATCACGGACGCTATCCCGCTTATATAAAACCTGGATTTCGAAGAAGCCCATTTTGTGGATTAGTTTATGACAACGGTCCCCCCCCAACCCCGCGCCCCGGGCGTACGAGATACCCTCACTACAGCGACCGAACAACAAAAAAAAAAATTTTGAAATTGAAGTCCCAAAAAACCTCATATAAAGTCTTTTTTTGCGGGGTCAATAGGTTCGACGGGAAGTCCAGAAATTTTCTTTGGGGAAAAATATAGTCATAGACTATTTTTCCCAGTCTGTTCGGAAGCTCCTTACGCCGTAGAACACAGAAGTGAGGCGGGCATTGTATGCCGGCGGGAAGATTATCGAAACCACTCCTTGCTTTGGCACGTTGATAGGACATTGCGCTTTTGTACATTGCCTTATAAAAAGATTTTGGTCACTTGCAGCCAGGGACGTCCATTTCGTAATTCTTCCAGCGGGGAAGGGGGCAAAAGGTGCATCCACAAATGTTAAAATTTCCCAAAAATGGCACACCAAAACACCACGCCGACTTATATGCCAATACATTGATGTCTCCACCATAGTCACGGGGAGGGGGGGCAACCCTGACCCTCATCGCCCCTCCCTTAATGATGGGAACCTGACTTGCAGTCCTCTAGTCTTAGATGGGTGCTCTCTAATGTATTTTACCACTATAGGAAAGCATTCCTGATGCCACCCTATTCCCTCCAAGAAATCCTGAAAACACCTTGGGACCACTCCTGTAGATACCATGAGTTGCTTATTCTCATAAAATTTTGCTCCTGATTTAAACTGAGACACATCTAAATCCAAGCCCTTGGCCTAGTGTTGCCAGGGTTGGGCAGTTATGCCAAGGGGAGGGGTGATGGGCGCGAATCGACCCCTCGCTTTTAGGGACTCACACTTGAATGATAAGTTATTCAATACTGAAAGTTCCAGATTAAAGGCAATTTTTAGAATACAACCTGGATGCTAGGCAACAGCAGAGGTTTAAGGGCTTTCAACCCTGTCCGGATGAGCTTTTTCGCCAAGATAGTCTAGTAAAAGGCCACCCTCCCCTGAAAAAACAATCCAATCGCGCTCCTCCCTTAAAACGCAATTTCACTTAGATTCGCTCCTGGGTTGCGGCCGTGAGCACTCAAATGACGTTATTTGGAGCCAATAGTGGAGGAAGATACATAGGACAACTGACATTACTGGGAAACGTCGTGCTGGCGACGCGAAAACACGGAAATACTTTACGTTCAATTTTCAAATGCCATAACGCTATAACTATACTTGGTGAGCAAGAAAGGCTAACGTAAAAAGGTCATTCTCACCTAGGGACACATGACGGGGCGGCGTGCCTCGGCGTTGGACGGCTAGTCACGGCAGTTCTCGCCGTGCCACCATCAGTATGTCCCCGATCGTCACCTATCACACCCCCCAGTCGTCCGCGGCAGTAAGGATTCCACGGTTGTGCGCGCAGGCCCGATCAGTGGTTCCCGCCCCCTGCGTGAGCGCCGCGTTGCACCAGGGAGCGCACGTGAAGCAGTGGCAGGTGGGCCTGCCTACACCAGCGTCGCGTGGCGCGCGCATTCACGCAGCTCTGCGTGCGCTGAAGATGCCGCCGCTACGGCAGCCGGCCCCCGACCGCAGCGCTTCAGCGGCGAACAGCCCTAGAGGGAAAAAAGCCGCACATCAGAAGCTGTCATCTTTATCATACATACACACACAACAAGAGCTCTTGAGAAATTACAATATAAGGGAACATTCTACTAAAAAAACGCACGAAATTTTGGTCCCCGACGCGACGTGACGCTCATGAAGGTGACCAGCATTTCACTAAAAAGGTAACACGGTTAAAGAGACTACAGGTTTGTTCCTCCAAGGCACCTGTTCAAGGGTGCAAAGGTGTTGCGCACCCACGTATGCACCTCCTGCGTATGTACTATCCCTAGGGTCGCCATGGGCAAGCACCATGGGAGCTGCCAACTCGGCAGGCGCTCAAATGGCAGATTCCCAAGCAAGCGTGCCATTACGGTGGACCGCAGTGGCAACCACTTCCGGGGTGACACACCTCGTGCTACAAGCGTTTACACCCATTAAAGGCGCTTTGTGCCTACCTGTAGTTTAATACAGCTGCAGTAATTGTAACACCAGGCAGCAATGGCGTAACAGTGTGTTTGGCCTAAGAAATTCCACAACAGTTTGTTGATTTCTCAACCAACGGAACTTTCAGTTCATTACCTTTTCAAATCACTACTCACCTTAATGAAAACACATAGAGCATCAACACCACCGTCGCCGGGACACAGATGGGCGTCTATTTTCAGGGAAATATCCCCATAATACAATTCTTGTGCAGACACAGTATAAGTATAAAATTAAATTTAGTATAACTGATTTTTTGGACCAAGCGCCTAAGCAGGTTAATGCATCCGTGGTCAAGTGTTTTGGCGTTATTATAGCAGCAAGCCTCTTTATGTGCTACGGAATTTACGTCCGAGACCACTTCATTCAACAATCCTGTGGATCTTAAAGCGTCCAGCTGGCGCCTACATAAAAAGATAAGTCCGCATTTACCCCCACATACAGCCAATTCGGCCATTAGAGTTAAGGTGTCCTTTAATTTGCCAGCTCGAAACGTTTGGGTAACGTCAAAGCGGTCAAAAGGGGATTAGAATAGCCAAGGACAGATGTTCCGAACGCCACTAGAACTAAAGGCGTTTACAAACGAAATTTCTTCTACGAGTGTATGTCCTTATTACACGCCCGCACAGCCGCATGGTAGGAAGTTTTAAGGACAAACTTTTGTTTCAGCCCCGAGAAAGAATTCTCATCCAGTTGAAGAGGAGTCACGTCACCAGATTCTAACCCGATGCCACTCTGCCGAAACGGGTGGCTGAGACCAGGCGCGTAAAACTACCCTCGTTATTCCATCATCGTTAGTTTTAAAGTTTTATACTCGAATGGCTTCAGCTTTTTACATTTCTCTTATTAGCTGTGGACACCCATCGAATCAACTCGCAGGCTACAGAGTAATTTTGATTTCTAAAGGGAGCTTCCCATGGATGAAAAGACACTTTTCCGGACTTTATATTAATCTTTATGTTTTTGATTTTTTTTTTTCATGAATAAACTCTCATTTTTTAACTAAAAAAGGCAACTCTGACTAGTCTATGTACAACATCAAACACGATTGTTTTCTAAACTTAATTTTAGAAACACAATCTATATTTGGCAATCCCGCACAAGCGACGTCTCCACCAAAAAGCATTCCCTTTCACAAAATGAGTAGCGTATCAAAAAGGCAGGCAGCCACACACACAAAGCCCCTAAGGGGTGTGTCACTAAATTTATATGAGACACCACAACCTTCCTAATAACAATAACAAGCTAGAAAGTAACTAGAAAGGGCACATGCGGTTGTTCGTACACACCTTTGAATCGTTCAATAACTCACGCAGAAGAAACATGAAAAAAAAACAGTAAGTAAGGGCCGATGCCCACATTGACGTAAAGCAGAAAAAATTAAGAAGCAAAGGGTCATTCACATGTCACGTGCGACTTCTCTTAGACCAACGTGTTTTTTACCTTACATTTTTGAATTTCTTTCACATTTGGCTCATCAATTGTACCCCTTGAGGTAATCAAAAGTCTCAATTTTTGGATTTTTATCTCTATTATTTTTTCATTTATGAGACTTTGAACTTTGGAAAAACCCTCGTTTTTCCATGGATAAGGGTACATAAAAGGGACCATAACTCGGCACCAAATATAGATAGAACGATTTGGTAAATGGCATTTTAAAGTACGTTAGTTGCCGCTTAATCTGATATGCAACATGACTAATTTGATAAAAATTTTCTTTTTCAAAAAATGAAATTTAAATTTCAAATTTAAATTTCTCGAAAAACATATAATGAATTTTTTTGAAAAAATTCTCAAAAATTCTTGTGTATTTCATCTATGTTTGTACAAATTTTTAGATTGGGATCTCAATGGGATCATATTTTTTTGAATTTTTGAATAAAACTGTATAGGAAAAAAATGATATTTTTTAGATTCTATTTATTTAAATACTAAGTTCTCTTGCTTGTGATGGTCTAAAAAGTAGTGAACAAACATGAATATGTTTAAAGTGAGCTAGCATGAGCTTATAGATTTGTCAGGTTCACCCCCTCCCCCTTCCTCCCCCGCACAACCACTCTTTTTTAATTCAAAACTGTTCAAAATGTTTAAAAAAAAAAAAACTCTTTGATACAAAATGAATAGTAAACTTTTTTAAAGTTGGTAAATGAGTTTCCTTATAACTAGACGAAGTATCCCCCTCCTCCACCCAAATATACCATTAACGCTGTACTATTATGACGTCTAACCTGGGGATTGAATTGACTATTATTTTTACTCTAGGTAAGTGAGCTAGCATTAACTTGTAGATTGGTCAGCTCCCCCTCCCTTCCTTCCTGACCCAACCATTTTCCCCCCAAACTGTTTAAAATGCTAAAAAAAAGCTTCTTTGATACAAAATGAACAGTAAACTTGTTTAAAGTTGATAAATGGGCTTCCTTATAACAAGGCAAAGTACAACCCTTCCCCCACCCAAATATACCATTAACGCTATACTAATATGACGTCTCACCTGGGGATTGATTTGAGGATTATTTTCCCCCTAGGTATATATTGTTTTTCAGACGAAGTGTTTCGTTTTCAATCCGAACTTCACAAAGTGTACTTCCATTCAAAATCTGAATTTAAACTTATGGTTCATTTCATCCCCTCCCCCAGCACCAATCTTCAATTTTGAAGGGAGGGAATAAATGGGTCGCCCCAAGATCATAGCAAACAGCAAAATAGCACTGTTTCCCCTTGTTCTCATAATGTTTTCCCATTATTTTTACACAAAACTGAAAAGAAATTAAAGTGTCACGTTATATGTCAGTCCCCATCACTGCCTTTCCTTTCTCTTATTGGACAAAGCTCATGAGCTAATAGGAAAGAGTAACAAACAGAACAAACTGAAACACTACCAGACATCAGTAGAGACTAAGGCTTTGAAATGGGGCTAGGCGGGATGATAAAAAAAATAAAAGTTTGGAGTGGAAAGGTAGGGTAAGGGGGGGGGGGGAGCAATCTGTAAAGAAGTTAAACAACATGTGAGGTTGTGCTCAAAAAAGCAGTGTTTGTTTAATATATATATATATAGATATATCTTGCTGCATTACTTTCCTTTACAACAAAATGAAAAAGAACACAAACGATTAAAAAAATTAAATAACAGCTGCACACTAGATAATGTGGAAAGATAGTTATGGGGACACAGACATATGATCTGATATTTTGATTTATTTTCAGTTTTGTGCGAAAAGAATAGAAAAAACGATGAGAACAAGGCGAAACAGTGCTATTTTGCTGTTTGCTATGATATTGGGGCGACCCATTTATTTCCTCCCTTCAAAATTGAAGATTGGTGCTGGAGTAGAAGATGAAATGAATCATAAAGTTAAATTTCAGATATTGAATGGAAGTACACTTTGAAGTTCGGATCGAAAAGAAACACTTCGTCTGAAAAACAATATATATACCTAGGGTGAAAATAATCCTCAACTCAATCCCCAGGTTAGACGTCATATTAGTATAGTGTGAATGGTATATTTGGGTGGGGAGGGGGATACTTCGTCTAGTTATAAGGAAACCCATTTCCCCACTTTAAATAAGTTTACTATTCATTTTGTATCAAAGAGTTTTTGTTTTTTTTAAACATTTTGAACAGTTTTGAATTAAAAAAGAGTGGTTGTGCGGGGAAGAAAGGGGTAGGGGGGTGAACCTGACAAATCTATAAGCTCATGCCAGCTCACTTTAAACATATTCATGTTTGTTTACTACTTTTTAGACCATCACGAGCAAGAGAACTTAGTATTTAAATAAATAGAATCTAAAAAATATCATTTTTTTCCTATACAGTTTTATTCAAAAATTCAAAAAAATATGATCCCATTGAGATCCCAATCTAAAAATTTGTACAAACATAGATGAAATACACAAGAATTTTTGAGAATTTTTTCAAAAAAATTCATTATATGTTTTTTGAGAAATTTAAATTTGAAATTTAAATTTCATTTTTTGAAAAAGAAAATTTTTATCAAATTAGTCATGTTGCATATCCGATTAAGCGGCAACTAACGTACTTTAAAATGCCATTTACCAAATCGTTCTATCTATATTTGGTGCCGAGTTATGGTCTCATTTTATGTTCCTTATCCATGGAAAAACGAGGGTTTTTTCAAAGTTCAAAGTCTCATAAATGAAAAAATAATAGAGATAAAAATCCAAAAATTGAGATTTTTTGATTACCTCAAGGGTAAATTGATGAGCCAAATTTTAAAAGCAATACAAAAATGTAAGGTAAAAAACGTTGGATCACTTGACATGGAATGACCCGTATGTAAACCTATAAAATTAGAAATACCGTGTGATGAATTGTACAAGTAGGTAACTATGCAGTAATTTTGTTTTATATTAATCCAGGGAAATTCAGCAAAGTAATGTTTTTTCACGTTTTTAGAGAATATGAGGACGTGATTTAACTATCATTAAACTTCCATTGCTCATTTTTTTAATTGAAGCATTTTTGTCTCTGTTTAAACAATATTTTCTGCAAAACATTCTGTACCTTCCAAATTTGCAGTTTACTAGTTGTAGTACTTAGCCCACGATGCATAGATTTGAAAATTCTATAGAGTGTAAAAATTCAAAGAGTAACACAAATACAAATAAAAATAGAAATGTGACGACCAACAACCAGCTCTGGTCCCAGCTAGGTAGGTCCTGGTCAATTTATAAATCCCAATAGGTGGAGCGAAAAAAATGAATTTTTGATTTTCGTAAACGGGTACCTTTTATTTACTGTGAATGAGGATAAGTAACAATTCTGTAAAATATTTCACTTTTGCGACGTCATCTTTAGTCTGGCATTTGGCCTAAAATTTTGAAATTTTTGATTTTTTTTGGATTTTTCAAATTTTTTTAAAAAATATTGCAAATGATAAAACTAGTGTCGGATGGTTATTTAATGGAAGAAAAAGGTTTGAAATATACAAAAAATTTTCAAAACCATTTTAGATTATTATTTCAGTTCGTGCATTGCGCTCAAAGTTCATCAAATTTCTCAAAATTTCTGATATTTTCTACATTTTCTAACTCAGTATTTCCCCTCAATATTCACTTGAAGTGTCTTCAAACTTGTTTTTATTCATTTTGTTATTACTTTGAACCCAGCAACTCTTCGCTAGCTCATGTGGAACTACCCAGGACTCACGAGGAGGTGACCGCACTTCTAGTCCTACACGTGAACCCTTCCTTCCAACCAATGCAAGCACGTATTTACATTTCTTAGATACGTCTTTCACAGTTAAATTGTTCCTTTGTGTCGTAAATTGATCAAATATTTCTGTCAGATATCCTCGTTTTTACTAAACTTTTTCTTTTCCTGTGATTACATACCAATTTTGAAGAGCTTGTGACCTATTCGACAGCTCTTTCAACTGATTGAGTCTTGAATGGCAGTTTAAAAAGAGCGCATTCAGAAATCATATTTAAATTCTCAGCTTCCATAATCTTTGTAAATATTGTGTTGTTAAATTACCTGTAAAAGGTAGCTTTGTAATTTCCACATCATGGCAAGAAATCATATCGATGTATACTGACTTTTGATTTATGTATGTAATGTATGAAAATAGATTTTTGTCTATTTTTTGGGATCTGAAGCGTTCTTACTTGTTTGCTTGTTTGTTTTCTAGATTGAGCGTTTATAATACGATTTAAAACAAGTTTCTTTATATGCTCTCTCTTATGAACTAACCAGGTTATTTCCCGGCGTTGCCCGGGTGCACATAGCTCTAAAAAATATTTGAATGAATTCTGTCCACATGGGAATATAAAAACTTATTTCATGCTAAAAAGAAATAGTTGAGCCTTAAATGGATAATTCATTGTTGATCGTAATCTTTGTAGGAAAATAGTCCTATTTAAATGTGTTACATTTTATCAATTTGTGTGCTTAAAGTCTTATGTCTATTACTTTATCTATTCAAAATTATAAGAAAATGGCCATTTGAGACAAAAGATTTGAATTTTGAGCTTTTTGGATTTTTTTTAAATTTCAAAACCCCTGCCTATGTGAATTCTAATGCATCAGGGAACCTCTGTGCCAAGTTTGTTGAAAATTCGACGAAAACTGGATTTGTATAAGGAACAAACATACATACATTTGATAACAGCATATTTCTTGGATGCAAAGTATACATTGTTTTGAATAGATGTGAATACAATATTCTGTTTTTTCCCGGAGAGATAATCTTTAAAATCTCACACGAATTCATAGCTAAATTTAGTAACGTCTGTACTTCATCCTTAAAGAGCAAGGAAACTTTTACCCGCGAAAGTTATGAACTCTTTTAAAAATTATAGTCTAAAGATTGTTTGCTGTAGTCAACATCTGACTAGGGAAAGCTTTCTTGGACTTCTGTTTCACATTTTTTTGGATATTTTCCCAGTCAAAACTACCTTGCTCATCTCATGAAGTTACTGTTGCTCAGTACTTAAACCATTTTTATTGTCAAAATCAATCTGATCAATGACAAATTCTATAGAGGTTCATATTGAACTGCTTTGAAAGTATAACATGTTTAGCTTCGTCTAACAGGCCCAAAAATTACTTTGGTCCACTGGTAGGTCCATCTAGCTTTTGCAAAAAATGCAGCAAATTAAGTTCATTCAAATGTAATTGGCAAATGTTTTATTACAGAGGTCTACCAAGTTTTTCTTCCAGTTTCCGTATTACACCTTTATTTTCCTGTCTTTGTAGTGCATCCATCAAAACCAATGCAAACAATTTCCTACTCAAAGAAACAATTTATTGTTTCTGACTTGTCTAAGAAATGTAAATGTGTGCTCTCATCGGTTGGAAGCAAGGGGAGCGCGAATGACACCCAAAGTGCGGCCACTTCCTCGTGGTGAGTCCTGGGTAATTTCAATGAGCAAGCATAGAGTTGAGTAGTTCAAAGAAACAACAAAATGATTAAGAAAATGTTTTGAAGGCACTTTTAGTAAATATTGAGAGGAAATATTGAATTATAAAATTTCTGCTAATATTGAAAATATCGGAAATTTCTGAAAATTTGATGAACTTTGGGCCTAATGCGCAGACTGAAATTATAATCTGAAATGATTTTTAAAATTTTCTTGTATATTTCAAACCTTTTTCTTCCATTTAATAACCACCCGTCACTAGTTTTATCATTTGTAATATTTTTAAAAAAATTTTTTTTTATTAAAATCTAAAAAAATCTAAAATTTCAAAACTTTAGGCCAAATGCGCAGACTAAAGATGACGTCGCAAAAGTGAAATATTTTACAGAATTGTTACTTATCTTCATTCACAGTAAATGAAAGGTACCAGTTTACGAAAATCAAAAATTCGTTTTTTTCGCTCCACCCTATTATCCATGGAAAAACGAGAGTTTTTCCAAAGTTCAAAGTCTCATAAATGAAAAATAATAGAGATAAAAATCCAAAAATTGAGACTTTTGATTACCTCAAGGGGTACAATTGATGAGCCAAATGTGAAAGAAATACAAAAATGTAAGGTAAAATTTTTCTCAGATTTTGGATCACTTGACGTGGAATGACCCAGAAGCGTAAAATGGATTCAATGGTGTGCCTAATGCCTATGGAAAGTACCCGGATTTTCGGTTTCTGCCTTCAGTTTCGGTCGCGTTTTACGCTGATGTGGAGCATGGCCCTAACTGTACTTCAACTTCCAGTGGTGTATACTGTAAAAAAGGAATATTTTGTTTTTAACCATTGACGCAATAAGGAAGGAAGTTATAAGCTTGACGTGTCTGTGTATCTGTATTTGTCGATTTGTGTATCTGTATAGCACCGTACAGACTAAATGGATATACCGATTTTGAAAAAAAAAAATGTTTGAAAGGTGAAATGATCGAGAGTGTTCTTAGCTAGGTAACGTCTTCTGATGACATTAACCCATTAATGCCTGACTTTTTTTTCCCAAAGATATTTTGTATACTGGTTACAAATGGTGTTTAATATACAGGAAAAATAATTAAAACAATATCATGTGAAAAATATTTTTTTATTAAGAAAAAGAAGATCGTTTTTAAAACGGGACGCTACCCAACAGAGGGTGCATACTTGTTTTACTAAAAAAAAATTCTGCCCACGATGTAATATCTGAAAAGACATTTTATAAGAAGAAATAAAAGCAGCAATTAACATAAACTGGGAAGCTGGGAATAATTTTAAAAACTTAGCTTTTTTGCTCTTGAGATTGAACAATGTAATTCTTGATTAAGATCATAATAAAACGGCTACATAACACACTTTTCAATGGTTACATGCTGCAATCTATTAATAATGAATTGAAACAATACCAAAGGGCAATTCCATCGTTACAGACGTAACAATCGCAGACTTTGAACACAATTAATTCTGGTTTGGGCTGATGAAAGTCTTCAATTTTTTTTCCTGTAGTGTAACTTGATGATGTTTATGCTACATTAAATTTGCGTGCAGATTGCTTAATTACAAAAAAATATAGAAATTAAAAACTGCCTGTTACAGACGTAATTCACAAAACAGCAAAAACTCGACTATGTCATACAACTTACAATATTCCTCTGAATTATACGGAAATTTTGAACTTTTTTTTTTTTAATACGATGTTCTAGAGACTTCAAGCTTTCTAAAACCATAAAGATTGTGTGGATTTTGACTGCCGAATTTGTGAAAAAAATTCATAAACTTGTTACGGACGAAACAAAGTGGTGTTACAGACGTAACATCTCTGATTTGAAAGTAGAGAACAGTATTTTAAAGCAGGAATAAACAAAGATTTTTGTGCTAAAACAGTACAGTAGCATTAATTAACACATTATTTGAATATTTTAAGTTATATTGTAACAGTTTTAGAAAATTTGGGTAAGTCTGGGGGAGTTGAGAGCATATGCCGATATGTCAATATGTAACAATAAATTAATGCATCTTAAGACAATTATTTCCAAGAAAGATTGACACAAGAAAAGTTTAGAAGGGCCTTCACACCAAATTTATTTATTTGTATTCTTAAAATTAAATGCATAATGGGGCTGCTACATAAAAAAATCGGGAAAAGTAACTTCCAATTCCCTGGAATCATCTTGAAAACATTGGTCCTAGGGGCATATAAATAATTTGAAATTTGTCTGCAATGGAGAATATGACACTGAAAAAGAAAGAGCGTCGTTGACAAACCGTTCTAGATCTTACTCTCTGACAACTGGTGTTGACATACCCCCAATCATTCACAGTCTTTTCATGTGACGTAGCAAAAAATGCGTCTGAGTATAAATTTATCAGTCATACCTAGTGTATTTTATTAACCTTAAGAAATAAATTTCAATTACATGCCGACATAATTAAAAATTTCAAAATCAGAATACCAGAAAACTTTAGTACTCGTACCATATTATGCTATATACATGTATTGCTCATCCTGTGCTTTTTACCTATTTAATTGGAAATTTACTTTTGCTACGGACGTAACATAGAGCCATTTGTTATGTCCGAATGTTACGTCTGTAACAGCATTATTTAAAAACTAAATCAGTTGCAATATTTTTAACTATGGTGGGCAATTACTCTATGAATTTGCCAAAAGGACCATTAGGGTTTTTTTTAATTTTGATTTTTTAGGACGTAATGACAACTTTTGCTTCTTTTTTGTTACAGACGTAACATCAGACTTCTTTTTTTCAAACTTCAATTACACCATTTAGATCAATTTAAAAGAAATTAACGAATACATATTATTATAGTACCGTCTTAGTAGTTAAAATTGTGCTACAAGTAGTTATTTTTGTTTTTATTTTTCGATGAGAAATATGCATTTGAAAATGTGTTCTTTTTTCTGATTTTTACAAGTTCGTGAATATCGTACTTCCAACTAAGAAAACAAGTATTATTCTAGCTCTCACCAAAAAACCAATGCAGGATTCTTAAAATATGCATCTTAAGCTTTAAAATGATGTATAACATAGCAACATAACTTCAATATGAATTTTTGACCAATTGGTTTCACTTTTCATGGAATGGCCCCAAAGTAATAATTTAACACTATTATTTGGTTGAAATGTTCATTTTTGGAAGATTCAGACATACTTTTTAGACCGTCCCTAAAAAGGGATGCTAGGCATTAATGGGTTAATTAACAAATATATCAATTAAAACCTTTAAAACGTTTTTAGCGATTTTTAAAGTGAAACATACTGGAAAATTTAAAACAATCGTACCAAAAGAAAGAAGAAAAAGATGTTTGGAACTTCCATGTAAAATAGGACTCGAATTATAACGGTTTTTTAGCAAATACGGGTAAGGCTTAAATTTATAGGATCGGAAACCGATGTCATTGTTGGCAGACAAGAAAAGAAAACTCACTGATTTAAAATGTTTATCTATTGCCAGTTTCTATTTGTTAACAATTAAGAGCCATTATTTTGAAATTCAGACAAGGTGTGGCAGTGACCATTTTTGATTTTCCTCACTTTTTTATAGGTCAAATTAGGTCACGAGAAGTAAACATTCTGAAGTTTGTAGCCCCCCAAAAAATTTTGTTCGCTCGGAAAAAATTCCCAAAGTTTGATGTTATGCAGTGCTTTTTTGGTAAAATGGCTGAAAGACGCATTTCAGTGCGCTGTAGTTTTTTACAGAAATGCCACCCCATGGTTATGTTTACATTTATTGATTGTACACTGTGTAGTTATGAGGAGCCCATAGCTATTTGGGTTGGGATGTTTTGATGTTTTCAGTTAAGGGGCCGCAAAGTATGGTTTTCAGTCCATTTTCGCTCGACTTTGAACTGACCCCCCAACACTTTCGAAGATTAGTTTTAAAATACATTTTTAAAACGACAAAATTCGATCTGAATAATAAATACACTCGCGATTAAACTTATATTAAATTGCATTCTGCTACTGCCCTCAGTGTCGTCTCAGTAAATAAATTTCAAAATTGTTTGGGTATAATAATTTGGAGAAGTTCATGATTTAAGTTCACTGGCAGACTCCCCCCCCCCCCCCACCGGGGCTGCATCTGAAAAAATATGCCAGGGCTGAATTTTCATCCCAGTCCGTCCCAGATCTTAAGTAAAGAGTTTCAGATATGATTTGCACCATTTTCGTCGGAATGACCCATGTACCAAAATTTGACTTTTTGCCATTTTTTGAGTTTTTTACGGGGTCCCACACAAAAAACTAACAGCTGAAATTTTTTTGAATCATTTTTTGGTATCACTTTATAGACGTATTCAACCCTTTGATTTTTTTTGAAATTGGTGATGGTCAAGTTTTGAGGCTTGTTGATTTCACATGGAATGACCCTATATTAAAAACAGTATCTTTCTATGTCCTGCTTCTTTCTCCTGAACGCCAATGAACTGAAAGTCGAACCAGGTACCGATAGATTGGTCATTTTTCAGGCTTTATTAGTTTTGATTTACATAAAGTTTGATAAAAAGACTCAGAAGAAATTGAGAAAAATCTTCAAATTTAAAGCGATTTGTCCCTAAATGATTAAATATGAAATCCATTGTTATAAAACGTGGTTGATATGAAACAGTAATAATAATGATAATGATAATTTTGAATGAACTCTTAACTGAATCAAACATGAAACTCATTAGCGGCCCACATACGTAGTATTTTTATTGCGAGCAACTTGTAATTTTTTTGAAGTATAAATTAGAATTCTGTGTCAAAATAACCTTTTGAAAAAAAAAAAAAAAATACGCTAAGACATCCAGTCTTAAAAAATGCTCAAATTTTGTTATTTTTTTGTTCAGAGATAACTCGTGCAACGCCGGGTCAAGCAGCTAGTATGCATAAAAGTACAACTATGGTTGAAAAAATACATCAATCAATAATCGTGACAACCATCACACTGGAAAAATTTTTTCTGTTGTTAGTTGTCTGAAGAAATAGATTTCTATTGCAAAAAAAGTTGACCATTCTTTTTTCCAGTACATTGTCCT
>JAXGGA010013708.1:0-34372 GCA_038373865.1 Uloborus plumipes
ACAATTTCTACTTCTCTCAGCATCATGATCATGAATATCCATTATGTATTAATATGTGTCAAAAACATTAAAGTATTTTCTTATGAATAATATTGAACTTTCAATTATAAATACAAATAATAAAAGCATATAAATTTTTAAGCTTAGGGCAGACATTTTAAAATTCTGTAATTCACTGACAGTAATGTCATAAGTTTTGAGCTTTTGGCAGATTTAATTAGAATAGGAAAAATGAAATAAAACTTTTTTCTAAACCTATTAGTAGTAGCAGTTTAAAAGCTATTAGTATAGGTAATTTTAACAAGCATGATTCGTGTTTTGTACTAATGAACATTTATATCATTACTTGATCATAACATTTTTTTCATTCCTGAATTTTTTCAGACCGACTGGAAAAGAATGCCAAACAAGTACTCGATTTCTAAATATAGAAGAAACTATGATGAGAAAAATAAAGCTCATATTTTTTCGTTCCCTTGAGATCTTTGTAATTTATGAAAAAATACATTGACATGTAAATAAATATTTTTTAGAATTGTGCTTTGCATATTCATTTCAGAAAAGTTTTTTTGATCCAAAAGTTTGATTTTCTTGTTTTTAAAATCAACAATTTTCCCACCGAGAAAAGTTCAGTAAAAACGGGCCAATAATAAGCGCCAATATAATCCGCTGGCCTCAATTGAGTGACGTCAGAAATCAGACAGAAGGCTTGGAGTTTCGATGGTAACGGTTACAAGGGTTTTTCTTTTGGTGTTGCCATTGCTTACAAAGTGTTTCGAAATCTTTAAACTCAATTTCTGAAGCATTGCTATTTTGCCATATGCTGCATTCTTCCAAACATAACTACACGACAGTAAATTCATCTACCTCAATTATTTTAGTACCATTGGATTCTGCATAGTTGAGCAGATGTGGTCTGCCTCAATCAGAGCTGTAACTGGAAAAGTACATTTTTAATGGATTTTTAAAATTCAAGATTTCGGGAAAAATCTTGATTTTTTTTTTTGTCCTTCTGTGGTAAAAAAATCTACTTTCTCTAGAATCTTTATTGAGGAAGACCACACGAAGGGTAATATTAGGAACATTTTTTGACAAAAATTGTGTTCCTAAACCAATTTACTTTTAAGATATCGTGTTTAGAAAAATGTGCTAATTAGCTCATTAAATCTTAATTAGTGACTATTTATTTAAGTTTTTTTCAGATTTTTATGTCGAAAAGGTTTTAACCATACACCAGTGACCTACTGTTAAAAAATTGGATTTTTAGAGTGAAAAATTAAAAAAAAAATGTCCAAGTGTGTACGTATACCTTAATTATGAGGAACTTTACGGCGTTTCTTACTGTTTGAAGTTTTCCGGAGCATTTATGTTGCAATTTTTGTGATAAATTTAAAGCATGCAAGACTCTTAAAAACATTTAGTGTAAAGTACATTCGACATGATTTTATAACCCTACACTGCATAGCGTTGTCAATTGGTTACATGGACTATTTTTTCTTATGACCATGCATAAGGCAACTCAAGCATGAAAAGCAAGTATTAGGTATCTTCAAAGCAAATATAACCATCTATCCTCAAAATTAATTTTTTAAAAATGTGTTTCGATGTTTTCTTATTACACTAAAAAACATATGTCTTTCAAAGAACAAAAAATCATGCAGTGTAGGGTTAAGTATAATAATTTAATGACATACTAAGATATCTAGTTCAATTCACTTTCGGCACACTGGAAAAATCAGCAAGAGCTGTCAGTAGTAACGAGTTCATTGTAAATATGTGAAGGGTAAATCTTCTAACAAGAACATGGTAAGTCAAGTAGTAGTCAGGACGAAGCCAGAGGAAACTCTGGTGGAGGTCCGCAGCGGTTCTGACGTGCAAAAAGTCAAGTAGTAGCGTATGAAGACGAAATGGTTGGTTTAAAATTAATTAGGCAGCGTCGCGAAATAGTTGGGGGACGAAGAAATGTTTGGGGTTAAACTAACTGCGCAGCGTCGCACTGGTTGGTTTAGGATATGCGTAGCTTTCCCAGTGATGGCAGGTTAAGTCTGCCCCAACTGTTCAATCTAAAGCATTGCCTAATTCTCGTTACAGCATAAAAGCAGTGTATTTGAAACAAAAAAGTTTTCTTTTATATAGTGAAGCTTTGGTGAAAGAAATTCGGATCAGTTCAGGCTTAAACGATTCCATTTGTTGAAATAGGGAAGAAAAGTTACCGATTACGGTTGTTGGCATTGTGTCAGTTTAAGTTTCCCCATTTGTCAATTTAAATAACCATGAAAGCTAGTTCAAGGTCAAAAATCGTTTTCCAAGAGTTGTCTATACTTGAGTTGCAATAACTCAGAAAGTTTAATATTTTTTTCGAAACATTACAACTACTATAAGGAAATACCCCCAGTAAAAATAATAAAAAATAATACTAAAATCTGCTTTTAGTGGATTTTTAAACTTCCAACATATTCTATTCTACTAATAATAAAGTCTCTGAATCGGATTTGAACGTAGTATGAGAATAAGAACGTAATCAATATAAAATATTTTTAGATGGTCTGTTTTAGAAACTTACTATAACAATTTCTTTCTTCTATTGAAAACGGAAGGAAATACAACATGAAAGTACCTTCTGAATCCACCCGAAGAAAAACTATGTCCAAGTCACACTAATGATTCAAAAAAGAACTCACAAATTTGGGGTTCTTGAAAGTGAAAACTGAAAGGCAAAACAAAATTTATGTCTTTAGATCTCTTCTGAATTACAGAGAAGTTACATTCTACCGGAATAAATTGGATCAAGATGAAAGAAAAAGTAATGGCCTTACTTCGTTAAAGTAGAACTTTTATTTTCAAACTGAGAGTTAAATACAATTCTTGATGATATTTGAGAGGAGATTGCCAATATTAATTGCTTTCTATTTGATGTCAAAAGTTTCCCAGAAGTTTAACCAAATTAAAAATAACTATTAAAAGTTACTGTCGCCATAGCTTCATATATGAAAAGGGAAAATAGCTTTTCTGCAGTTTGTAACTTTTCAAAACCATTAAGAAAAAATTATCTACTTTGATAAAGCTATTTTTGCCATTTAGTCACATGCTTTTGTGAAACAAAATTCAAATTATAAGAAATTTATTTAAAAAAAATAGCACAAGCATTTGTGCAAAGAATATTACTCAGAAATAAGGGGAAGTAATGATACACAAGCTGTAATAAATGTAGAATGAAGCTCACGCATTCTGAACCCTATTCCCTTCATCAAACATCAAAAAGAACAACATTTCTCAACAAAATTTATCGACTTGCACACCGACCACCGATGCTTCTACTGAAAAGTTTCATGTATCATTTATTTGATACTGGGCAATTCCACGATAAGGTCAACCAGATGGTCAAATTTTCAAAATTAATATTTCTAAACAAACAAGGTATCATTTCAAAGGTAAAGAGTTGTTTATTTTGAAATTCATGTCTAAATTTTGATAACTTAAGTTTTGACTAAATTACAAGAGCTCAAACTAAGGTCAACATCCAGAGCGTTTTCAAAGTATATTTGACGACTCTCAAAGAAGCTCTGTTTTTTCCAAAATATACATACTAAAACTATGAATTAAGACGAATAACTATTTAAATATTCAATGTACAGCAGGTGATGTTGCAAAAATGTGTGAGAATATAATTCATTTTGATTTGTGACAGAATTCCCATGTGGCACATTAAGTGTTTTACGTCCGACACCAAAATGTACGATTAATTACGCTGGGCCAATAATTTTAAAGCTACATTCATTTAACTTCGTATACAAAGTAAGATCTTTGGTCTCATCGATGTAACCTATTAACATTTTGTGACAAGTAAATATTTTTAATTAAAATTTAGGTGTCGGACGTAAAGAATTTTTTTACGTCCGACACCGTTTACGTCCGACACTGTTACATTCCGTATATAACACTTGTTTACAACTGTGATTCTCCATATTTTACCTTTAATTACAAAGTTAAAGTGAAACATGATTTAAAAATAATAATTTTGACTTTACTGTGCATACATATACTTTAAATTTACTTATTAAATAGTAAATTTTACTTCAGAATAATACTTTAAAAGATTTTTTCTCCTCATGCGACATTTATATTAAGACAATTACAATTCCTCTGAGTTGTTCTGGGAACTCTTGAATTAATAAAAAGTTTATATACATATTATTGCTTTGAAAAAAACAGCAACACAACTCTAAGTATTCATCTAAAGTTTTAAAGGCTAGATCATCACAACACAACCTGTATTCTGTTTCGCAAAGAGTTAGAACACATGGATTTCGTAGTTAGATTAGTACAAGTGGATGCTTACATTTTTTTAATAGTGTTCTGATTAATATTCATATTTACTGGTTGATGGTCGTTGATTTCATAGGAGGCACTGTGAAAAAAATCGTTTGGCGCCGCTTGCTTATAGCAGGAAAAATGACGGTGAAAAAAGCGGAGCAATTTTCTCAAGTTGCAGCACTTTTAAATCCAAATATGCATTTTAAGTATATTCTAGTAAAAGATATACACACAGATACAAAGCATTTGCATCAGCACTGGAAAGCTGTTTTCCATATTCCGAACATCAAATCTGCTCATTTTTTCAAATCAGTTGGACACAATCAAGATCAAATTGGTGACATATCACGTGATAACCAAATTAAGAACAGTACCAATATTTACTATGTCAGAATCTGATAATTCCGGGATCGAAGAATCTGCAGATCTTGATACAGTAAACATCAATGACTGGGTTGTGGTAATGCATGATGCCAAGCTTTATCTTGGATGTATCACCAAAAAAATTGCAAATTACTTTGTATCAGTCATGCATAGTTCTAAAGGCTATTTTAAATGGCCAAGAAATGAGGACAAAATATTTTACAAATTACGGGACATTATAAACGTATTCGTCCTCCGATCCCTACAGGAAAAAGGGGGCAGTTTAAATTTGATGAACCCTTTTAAATGTTAAAAAAATATATGTGTGACCTATAAATAAAAGTTAAGCTAATTTTCTTATTTAAAACTGTAATCGTTGACAGGTATTTACATTTAAGAACAACGGTTTAGGTCCAATTCGAAGAGTTTACGTCCGACACCACAAATTTACATCCGACACCAAGGTAAAAGTAGTTCCAAGTTAATTTTATTCAAAACAATATCATTAAAAAATTGTAAAATATTCTTCAATCATAAATATACTATCCATATTAGCTGTTTTTGAAATTAAAATGTAAGCCAATTCGCAGAGTTTCAGTAAATTGTAAGTGAATCTCCAATTTTACTATTTGTGCGTTTACGTCCGACACCAACTCTTTAAATCTTCTTAATTTCTATTTAAGAGATCTATTTTAAAAAACTAACATGATTTTTTATTCATTATGATGTAACGAGTATTTTGAATACCAACTTAATCATTTCTATTCAGTTTATATTTGATAAATGGAACTAAAACTAAAAAATATTTCTTCATTTTTTACGTCCGACACCATGGAATTGCCCTACTGATATATATTTATACACGAAATATATACTTGATTTTAAATTTGATGACAGCTCAAATCATATCATGGCTTCAATCAGGAACTTGTCTCTTGTAGCGACTTCCTTTTGACAGACTGTCAGAATTTCTATTTCGTTCGGTCAACTAATATACGCGTACATTAGGGTGATTCAGAAATGTATGGAAAAAAATAAACTTTGTATTTTTGTGCGTCTTACCCTCTTATTTTGTGCCACTATATACACTGATTATTTGTGCAAAATTTTGGCAAAACATATTAATATTTAGAGGTCGCTCAAACGCCTTGAAATTTCGTGATATTGACAAAAACGTGATCGTAAATGGTATCTATAGAAAAAAGTAGCCTTTGTATTTTTATTCATCTTACCGACTCATTTAAGCCCTTTATATACACTGAATTATTCGCCCAAAATTTTAGTAAACTATATTTACATTTAGGAGTACTTCAAATTTTGTGATAGTGGCACAAATGCGAACGTAAATAATAATAATAATAAAGCTACTTTATTGCTTTTTTATATCTCCGAAGAAAAAAGCGTGCAATCACAACATGAACTGTATGTCTGAAAAACCAATGAAATGCAGAAAAGTATAAAAACTAATCAAATACGGAAAAATATAAAAAACAAATTTAAATACATTAAATATATAGTAATTCGCTCATTAATTCTTGCAATACTTTTTAAGGTTACTTTTTTGCAACTTTGAAACCTTTTCTGTGTTCCTGTTCCACTTGAAGAAGACACTGTCTTTGTTTTTCATCGTTAGTGATAGTCTTAAAAAATGCTTCAATAAGGGCCATGCCAAGCTCCGTATTGTCGTTTACAATCCTCAGTTTCTTTGGTAGTCAAAAGCCTTGTTGGTAGCTATCTTAAAGATTCGAATGCTCAGGATCAAACAGCTGATATATTTCGAGTTTCTTCTTTACATGAATAAGGACGCTAAAAATATTCCAAATCATTTCTTAGTGCTTGCACAAAAAGGGTTGCTGGGAACCCAGATCTTAGATATTCTTTCCCATTAACGATAAGAATGTGAAAAAAATCACATTCATATGTTACGAATACCTTTTGTTTGTCCAGCTGCAAGTTTGAACTGGTTGGGAAATATCCATAACTTGAAGCCATAAAGAATCTTTAACACAGATATAACACGAGGAACCACTCCTGGGACACGAAAACATTCACCAAGAGAAGGTGCTTTGCTCAAGAAAATCGCACTAAGCTCTAGTATCTTCCTTAGACACTTCTTTTACATGGGTCATCAGAAGTTAACTTTGCGCAACTTCCATTACTAGTTGCACGTTGCTCTGAATGTGCTACCAACTCCTCAACCTCATCGTTCCTCACTCCAGGTTTAAAATTAGAATGTTTTATTCTGGACTATGATTGCTTAAACCGATTAAAAAGCAGTATTGTAGATCCAATGGCAGTGGATGGTTCCACGCAATTGCGTGAACATCGCATCTGACACTGCACGCAATCAAATACCCCAATTCTACCTATTTCTTGGTTTATCGGTAAAAATACCGAGAGACCAAGAGTAGAATAGATTTCGGTTGTAATACCACAGAAAAACACAATGTCTAAAATATAATGGCGGAAAGCACAATATAAAAGTTGCTTCCCTAGTGTTTTTTCCCCCCAAGTTCAAACATGCTCCAACTTTAGTACCGGCAATGCATGTCGTATTGAAACACATACCACGTACGAGCTCAGTAAGTTCCCATTTATTTAACTGGTTATCGTATAGCAGCATTTTCCGTAGCAATTCCAATGCCTGACTAACTTACTAGAACTCAGAAGTAAATCACCAATGCTTGTAGTCCTGATAACTAATACTGGTATGAAACCCACCGATCATCCTTCATTTTCCCAATATATTTTGCATACGTGTTTCGTTCCAGTGAACTATCAAAGGAAGTCCTAGATTTAAATGACTTTTGTAAGTTAACGGCCAATTCAGAGCGAATAGTTTGCATTTACAGTTTTATGGACGTTGTCAAATCCTCACCATTTTGACCCATACGTTGTACTGTAGCAGCTACTATCAAAGTGGCTTTTTGTCACTTATACTGGCACCTGTCTAGAGTGGATGCTAGGTGTTTTAGCCAAATAAACTCATACACCGCAAACAACAGAAAAGAAAACAGAAACCACAGCCCGAGCTTGCAGCTGCATTTTCTACCCAAACTCAGGTAAGAGATAATGCAGCTTTGGAGCGGGGGGGGGGGTAATCGTGACAACTCACTTTGAGCTATTATTTTATTGACTAATTACTTAGTAGAGTAAACTAACGTTTTAAGTTATTCCATTTTATATGAAGAATAATATTATTTCGGGTAAGGAAGCTATATACTCCAACTCTCGAAATTGCTAATTTTCAACAGAATTCGATCGCGTTGAGCGACCTCTAAATATTATTCAATTGAGCTAAAATTTTACATACATCACATTCATGAATAGTGTAAAAAAACTGCGGGGTAAGACCAGAGAAATTCAAAGAAAAAATTTTTTGAATCACCCTAACGTATATACCTTTTATCTGTAGGATGTATTATGTGCAAAAAAATCTTAAGTCGAAATATTTCTTAAAATGGCCCAGTGAATATTGCCTACATTATAAAATGTGCAGAGTTCTATACAATTTTTAAATCACCAGGTTTTGCAAGTATAATGTAAACCAAGATTTTGTTCTTTATTGGCTACCTAAAGTAACTTAATGAGGAATCGAAAGATACTTTAAAACTTAATGCTTAATTAAGTAAAATGCGAAGCTTTTTTCTTTGCTTAGAAATTATTTGGTATCATTCATTCATATAAATGATATTCCTATGCATGAATGATGGTTTTTAGCAGAATAAGCTTCTAGAAAACAGATTCCTTTTTTTTATTATTATCAAAGACTTTTTCTGTACTTGCCTCTGTCATAGTTTCCACCTTTTGCTTCCGGTTGCAGAGTTAAATCCAGCCGCGTAAACTTTAGCGCACTTCCGCTTTATAGTGGAGCGAGCGGCACAGTGCCCTCACTCTGCTGTATTTTTTTAAACGCTTATCTTTCAAATATGTGGAACTGCAAAGGTTTGACTTACGTGGTTTTGAGTCGAGTACAGGGCCTGATTTGCAAGTCTCCAGTCGAGGGCACTTTAAAATTTTCCTGCCTCCTTTGAAGGATTTTAACTTTTTATAGAGCGGTGGTGATTCAACCACGGTGTTCATTCCCCCCCCTTAAACTTCATAAATGCATATTTAATTTCTATTAAGAAAATAAATATATAAAGGCATAAATGAATTACGAAAACAGTGGGACAATTTTCAAAAATAGAATTTTTCCTGCCCCTTAGAAATTTCCTGCCCAGGGCACGGGCCCTGGATGCCCGCGCGATAAATAGGCCCTGGTCGAGTACAATCGTTGGCAGGACTACGACTGGAAGCTTTAAATCCGACTGAAATTGTTGGAGATAAACCTTGCTATATTAAAGCAAAAGAAGAAATGAAACTAATGAGATTAGCTAACAATCAACATATTAGTCAAGTTCAAAAATCTGCTTAAGTGAATTATTAAAAAAGGCTAAGGGCTGTAGAAAATGCATTAGTAGTTCTTCAAATTGAACATTACGTTTGATGGCGTTTGACTCAAAGTAAGTTGATAAATTAACAAAATTGGACATGAAATATTCTCATGAATAAAAAATAAAGTGTTCGTGAATAGCATTTTTAACAGCGTTTGTTATTTTCTCGGTGAATTATGCTTAACGGCGTTTGTCTTCACGCAATTCTAAATAAAGTTTAAAATGAAAAAACTTTGAAATAAAATATTTAAAAAAAAACTTTTTAAATTTAAAGACTATTTCTGTCCTCTCATTCGCACTAAAAAGTATGAAATAAACTAAGTATTCGATATAGTGATTATAGTGTTCAGAAATTTCAGTTCATCTTTATGTATTTATATTTACGTTAATGCTAAAGCAGTCAATATAACAAGTAATTATTTTCTTGATTATAGTGCTCAAAAATTCCAGCTCATCTTGATAAATTTGATCAAGCCTATTCCTGCCTATTTCTAAATTTGATTTAAGAAATAGGCGGTATACTGTTTATTACGAATAGCTTTTACTATACCGCCTATTTCTTAAATCATATTTTTAATGTAAACTTTACTGGCTGCTTTATCATTAACGTAAATATAAGTATATCAAGATGAGCTGGAATTTTTGAGCATTATAATCAAGAAAAGAATTACTTATTATATTGGCTGCTTTAGCATTAACGTAAATATAAATACATAAAGATGAACTGAAATTTCTGAACACTATAATCACTATATCGAATACTTAGTTTGTTTCATACTTTTTAGTGCGAATGAGCGGACAGAACTAGTCTTTAAATTTAAAAAAAAAATTTTATATTTGTTTTTTGTATGTAAGACGATTATTCGTCAGTGAATCTTGATTGATAAAATAGTCTATTAAAGACAAAACTAAATAGGAAAACAAGTTTGTATGCTTCTTTGTCTCATCACACATATCATAACATGTACAAGTACAGTAATATTAGTTTGACGGGTAAGGATCACATTAACCCATTAATGCCTGACATTTTTCCCCAAGCTGTTTTGTACAGGGCTGCGGAGTCGGAGGAAAAATGGTCGACTCCGACTCCGGGATTTTAAAACTTCCGACTCCGACTCCCGACTCCTTTTTTTTTTTCCCCAAATGTGAAGAGGGAAAAGCCCTAAATAAAGGTTGAAATATTAAGTCCATTTTTTAAAGTTTCATTTTTGTTCATGGTTGTAGCCAGACTCACTTTAGGGAGGGGGAGGTAGCAAACTGGGGTATCCCAGTAGGAGGTCATGGGAGGTTATTGTGACCTCTCAAATGTTCAATTTTCTGAAGAATTCTCGCTGGTAATTTCACCACATTTACCTCAATTCTCGGAGGTCACTGTGATCTCCCAAAAAGATCTTTTTCTCCAGAGCATACGACAAGTGCCGCTCTTGTCATTTGACTCCATACAAAACTAATCCTTTTCTTGTTAAATGGCCAGACTTTATTTTAACACATTGCATAAGCCCAAACATAGCGTTTCACAAAGCAGACCCGTCATTTTGAAGCCCTTTTTAATGATCCTAGATACTTAGGACTTTGATATTGGGCGCTGAAAATTTGTTTCTGTTAGTTTTAAAGATATGTTTTCACCTCCATAAAATTTCATCCAAATCGGAGGTGGTCGGAGTCGGATTCGATATGTTTTTCAGGGACTCTGACTCCGACTCCTTTGGTCCAAAATCAGTCCGACTCCGACTCCGCAGCCCTGGTTTTGTATACTGGTTACAAACAATGTTTAAAGGACAGGAAAAATAATTAAAAAAATATTATGTAAAAAAAATATTTTTTTATTAAGGAAAGAAAAATCGACCCCAGAGGTTACATACTTTCGTTACTAAATTTTTTTTCTGCCTACGATATAATATTTAAAAAGACATTTAGAAGATATAAAATCAGCAATTTACATAAACTTGGAAGCTGGGAATAACTTTGAAAACTTAGCTTTTTTTCTTGAGTATGTGAAGATGTCATTTTTGATAATAGATCATATTAAAACTGCTACAGAGCGCACTTTACAATGGTTATGTGTTGCAATCTGTTAATAACGAGTTGAAACAATACCAAGTTACTAATTGAACACCATTATTTTGTTGAAATGCTCATTTTGGAGAAATTCAGACCCTTTTTTGGATCCTCCCTAAAAAGGGACGCTAGGCATTAATAGGTTAAGTAAGATACGTTTGTTACTAAATGTGAGACGTCCGTTACGGATTTAAAAATGCTAAGTCTGTTACGGGATAAAAAGCCTTCAATGTATGAATTTTTTTCTGATAAATTACTATATCAAGTGGATGTCTATGAAGTTAGAAAATTGAGTTGAAGAATTAAATCCAGTAAGAAAAATTTGCAGAAAGTGAAAAAATGACGAATTTATGTAACGGACATATCAGAATTTAATGGAATTTTCAAGTAATGCATTTAATCAATTAATGATGCATGAAGAAGATATTTCAGAATCATTTTTAACTTAGTTCAAACATTGGTGTAATGTAAAACCAATCAATAATTCCTTCGATTTCCCTGAACTTCATTGCTTTTTATCTATCAGAGATTGAAATAAAGTCAAATTACTCCGTTTTTATATATTATTTTACGCCCTTCACATACCAAACAAATTTCTGCACCAAATGTGAACATTTTGCACATTTTTTTTTTTAGTAAGCTATAAACTCCATTACTCCAAAAAAGTAGCGTAGTTTTTAATTCGTTCATTTTTATGCCTTTCGCAGGGACGTCATTTCAAGTTTTTCCAAGTAGGGGGGGGGGGGCAAAGGGTCCAAACACAATGCAATTTTATCGGTAAACATTAAAAACCACGCCCACTTATATGTAAATGCACTGATTTCTCAAAGCCGGGGGGGGGGGGCAATTGACCCCCCCCCGCTCCCCCCTAAATGACGGGCCTGGCCTTTCGCCTAATTTCAAAATGGAATTGCGCTATTGTAAAATTACTATAAAACTAGCTGCATCTTATACCTTTAAATGAGCAATTCTTGTACTCGAAAACAGCTCTAATGATTTTGATAAAATTTTGTATTTAGATAAAGTTTTGGTTTTTGAGTTCATCTACATCAGAGTTTTTTCTGTGAAAACGCGAGTTTTCACAAAAAAACCCGTTTTTTGTCCCTTCATTAAAAGTTTGAGGGGCTTTCTTTCACCATTTTCATCATGTTTACTAGTACATGTTCATAGCAACCATGTTTTATTATAACAATGGGTTTCATATTTAATCACATCAGCGTAAACTTAAATTTTCATGATATTTGGCAAACGAGTTTTGGCAACACGTTAGAATTGTTATTGTTTTTAAAATGTTAAAGAGATTGATCAAAATAAAGTTGTTGTGGTGTGATTTTACGGAGAGTATCGTTTAAATAATGTTGTGTTTTTTTAAAATAAATTAAGGCTGTTTTAAATGCGTAAATGCAACCAAAGGCTTAAAAATGCTTTTCAAGTTCATCTAAATAAGTACTTCGAACTTTAGAAAAAAACACGATTCTAGAAACTTCTTTTATTTTAACCGAGCGATACTCGATCGCCCAGGTACTTATAATGCAAAAACAACATTTATTTTTTACAGTGAATCAATGAAAAGTGATTGTGTGTGAAATTAGAATTAATACGGGGATTATTTACAGTTGAGGAAGTTGGTCGTCATAGAATAACCGCACAGCATAAAGTAAAAGATGACAGATTCAGAATTTTTTTCAAAAAAAAAAAGATAAGTTGCCTAAAAGTATTATTTTTATTTTTAACATTATATGATGCATTAACAAATCCTTGTATATTATATTACTTTCAAAATATATTGTATCAAAAAAACATTTTTATGTGGCCTCAGTTTTTGTATATAGGTAGTTTATTTGCCAAAGATTTTGTTTCGGCTCAAAAGCTTGAAATATTTGGTTTTTTCTCCGTTCTTTTTCTTTCGACTCCAATTTCACAAATCACTTCACCAGTTATACACTAATGAATAAATCTGTATAGGAAATCTTTACAGAGAGAAATCCTAAGAGAAAATCTTTAAAGTTAATAAGATAGCCTTAAGGAAGAAAGCTTTTGCAAGATTTTTAGTCTTTTTGTTCATCAAAGGAGATTCAACGAGGAAAAAAAGTTCCTTTTTTTTCGATGTAAAAGGTATTTCAAACAGCAAAATTTAGAAATTTAACTTTTTAAAAAGTTTATTGATGCAATAAAATGTATAAAAAGCCAACATTTTAGAAAACTATTCTTACTAAAAAAGACCCAGTCTAATTAACCAAGCGACCAATTTTTTGACATCATATTTTTACTTTTTTTAAGTAACGCAAGCCATACATTGAGTAAATAAATTCATTTTTAAAGCAAAGCTATTGATTTGAAAAAAAAAAAAAATCATATTTTTAACACAAGTATTCCACTTGGAAAATTGGAATTCATTCGAGATTACGTTTCTATTTTTCTTCTCTTATTTATTTATTTATTTTTTTTATACAGCCGAATCTCGTTAACTCAAACACGTTTAGAATGAATTACTGCTAAGACGAGATTCCAATCCTCATAAAATGGTTTGTTGTTTATTGTTCTTCGGATTGAACAAACTACGGTTCAGACAGACTGATTTCAAATGTCTGTCGGAGTTTGTTTTAACAAATGTACACTGCAGCTGAGTTCTAGAACAAAATAGAAATTGCAAACATTGCATTAAAAGGACGAAACCAAAATAACATAGGTGAAGGTATTACAGGAGCTCCGTGCCAATTTGTACTCCATTTTCACGCGACTGCCATATTCTGTGAATAATTGAATAAAGTTATGGACAACACAGTGCTTAATACTAATTGACAAGTTTGTATCAATTCCTCGAACACAGATTGTAGAATCTATTTCGAAAATTTCAACCGAGATGGAACTATTCCTCTTATGAAAAGGATATTGATGTTTACCTTTTGTAAACATTCGATTACAGGTTTTGCAGAAATGTTGTTATTAGTGTTAATGGAAAGATAAAATACTGCAGAATTGCAGCAAATAGTAGTCCCTGTACAAAATTGCAAACCAGGATAAGAAAAAAAAAATACCAGAATACAATAAGAGCAATTTAATTACGATGCTTTAAAAAGGCAGCGATGTCTTAACTTTAACATAAAGAAGTTAATTTACTTTCAGCGTTTGGATAAAAAAGTTACAAATTTAGAATGAAAAAAAAGAGACATCGCAATAGGTCATTAAAATCAGGTATGGTTTAAACTACACTTGTTTAAAGGAAGTATAAAGCACTTTCTTTTTAAACCATATATATATAAAACAATGAATATACTATATATATATATATATATATATATATATATATATATATATATATATATATATATATATATATATATAAAACAATGAATATATATATATATATATATATATATATATATATATATATATATATATATATATATATATACACTGAAGTGACAAAAGTCATGGGATAGCAATATGCAAATTTTCAGATGGCAGTAGCATCGCATAGAACAGGTATAAATGCGCAGTGCTTTTACAGAGCTTTCATTTCTGTTCAAGTTATTCATGTGAAGAGGTTTTAACGTGATGATGACCGCACGACGCGAATTAACAGACTTTGAACGCGGAATGTTAGTTGGAGCTAGACGCATGGGTCATGCCATTTCGGAAATCGTTAGAGAATTCAACATTCCCAGATCCACTGTGTCAAGAGTGTGCCGAGAGTATGAAATTTCAGGCATAACATCCCACCATGGACAGCGCAGTGGTCGACCGCCTGCACTTAAAGATCGAGACCGGCGACGTCTGCAAAGAGTCGTAAATTCTAACAGACAAGCAACACTGCGTCAAATCACCGTAGAAATCAATGTGGGACGTACAATGGACGTGTCTGCTAGAACTGTGCGGAGAAATTTGGATTTCTTGGGCTATTCCAGCAGAAGACCGACTCGAGTGCCTTTACTGACAGAACGACATCGCTTGCAGCGACTCTCGTGGGCACGTGAGCATATCGGTTGGTCCCTAGATGAATGGAAAACCGTGGCCTGGTCCGATGAGTCACGATTTCAGCTGGTAAGAGCCGATGGTAGGGTTCGAGTGTGGCGCAGACCCCACGAAGCCATGGACCCAAACTGTCAGCAAGGCACTGTTCAAGCTGGTGGTGGCTCCGTAATGGTGTGGGCTGTTTTTTCATGGCATGGACTTGGTCCTCTAGTGCGACTGGACCGAACATTGACTGGAAATGCTTATGTGCAGCTACTTGGAGATCACTTGCAGCCATTCATGGACTTCATGTACCCAAACAACGATGGGATTTTTATGGATGACAATGCGCCATGTCACCGGGCCACAACTGTTCGCAATTGGTTTGAAGAAAATTCTGGACAATTCCAACGAATGATTTGGCCACCTAGATCGCCCGACATGAATCCCATTGAGCATTTATGGGACACCATCGAGAGGTCTGTTCGTGCCCAAAATCCTGCCCCATCAACATTTTCACAATTATGGACGTCTATCGAGACAGCATGGCTCAATATTCCTGCAGAAGACTTCCAACGACTTGTTGAGTCCATGCCACGTCGAGTTGTTGCACTTCGCCGGGCAAAAGGAGGGCCGACACGATATTAAGAGGTATCCCATGACTTTTGTCACTTCAGTGTATATAGTGTGTGTGTGTGTGTGTGTGTGTGCCTAATGCAAATCTACATTTTACGTCGGATCTGGACGAAATTTGGCAGGAAGATACTTGGGCACTCGGGAAGGATCATAGGGTAGTTTTTGAGCGGGAAAAAAGTACCGATCCGTTCGAATTTCGAATGAAGAACTTCAAAATTGCTCTATCTAGCGAAGTACTTATCCGATCTTCCTGATCTTGGTCTCATTGGAAAGAACGCAAAACATACCTTGTCGGAAAGTTTCCTTCCAAAGGTTTTCAAAACCACTAATCGATATCTCCACCCTGAAAAAAAGATATGGGCATTTTTAAATTTGGAAATATCCGTTTTAAATCTATGTGTATAAAAAGGGATATACACTGCGATGCAAAAGTTTAGACAAAATGCAAATATGTGAATAAAAAGAAAACTATTCAACGAAATGCTTTCAAATTTCTACTGCAGGTACACAATATAGTCCCAAATATGTGTCTGGAGTTCTTATGACTATAACTGGAATCAAATTTTGAATATTACAAAAGACATTTTTTTAAATTGTTGCAAAATTTTAGACAAGTCAAATTTTATGCAAATATCCCTTTAAATGTGATTGGTGGAGGAAATACGGGACTGTATTATTCATTTATAAAGTGCAGAGATTGCTGAATAAATAATCAAAATCTCAAAAGCTCTTTAGTTCTCGTGTAAAAAAGATGAGAAAGTTTGGAAGCCGAAATTTGAAAATGAACCTACTTTATTAATTTTTGGTCTTTTAAATCGGCTCTAGTATGGTAGTACATTGTTTTCTACTTTGTGGAGAGCAAATTCAGACATGCGTATCGATCAAAAAGTCCAAGAAAATTTGTATTTCTTAAGGATGAAGGAATTGAAAAAACGGCTCAGACTGACGATTCGCCCCTTAATCCTACAAAACTTCAACTAGGGTCAAAAACAGCACATGACAGCATAGGTAGATGAACAACTGAATCGGAATGCATAAAAAAAACAAAGAATTGTGCCTGAGCCTTTTCGGACAGAGTGTCCCAAATAAGCCACATTTTGATGTGAAAAGCAGCATAGTCAACATTTTTTAGTCATCGTGACTAAAAAATGAATGGTACTTTCTTTGATAAAAATTAAAAAATTGGGATGGCCTAGATGGATTATAATTCATTTCGCGGGACTTGAGAAATATAAAATGATCATATGCTGTGCTGCTTATACTAATAAAATCTAGCTTATTTGGGACACTCTTTCTGAAAGGATCAAGCACAATTCTTTGTTTTTTTTATGCATTCCGATTCAGTTGCTCATCTACTTATGCTGCCACTTGCTGTTTTTGACCCAAGTTGAAGTTTTGTAGGATTAAGGGGCGAATCGTCAGTCTGAGCCGTTTTTTTCAATTCCTTCATCCTTAAGAAATATAATTTTTCTTGGACTTTTTGATCGATACGCATGTCTGAATTTGCTCTCCACAAAGTGAAAAACAATGTACTACCATACTAGAGCCGATTTAAAAGACAAAAAATTAATAAAGTAGGTTCATTTTCAAAGTTCGCCTTCCAAACTTTCGCCTCTTCTTTACACGAGAACTAAAGAGCTTTTGAGATTTTAATTATTTTTTCAGAAATCTCTGCACTTTATAAATGAATAATACAGTCCCGCATTTCTTTCACCAATCACATTTCATGGGATATTTGCATAAAATCTGGCTATTGTCTAAACTTTTGCAACAATGTAAAAAATATCTTTTGTAATATCCAAAATTTGATTCCAGTTATAATTATAAGAACACCAGACACGTATTTGGGACCATATTGTGTACCTGCAGTAGAAATTTGAAAGCATTTCGTTGAATAGTTTTCTTTTTATTCACATATTTGCATTTTGTCTAAACTTTTGCATCGCAGTGTATGTATTTGTATATATATATATATATATATATAGGTAAAATGTAAAAATAAGATGTTCTACATTCAATCAGCGTATAATTGCTGCTAGAGCATTAAATGTATTCTAAATATTAGGTGTTTATATATGAAGTCCGCCCTCGGGCGTGCACGAAGTCAGTGTAAATAACAAAAAGATTTGAAAAAACGATTAGAAAAAGTTTTGAAAAAGCGTTATACGTGCAAAAATGTTATAAATTCAAAAATGCAAAAACGACAAAATTTCAGAAACAACTAAAATTTCTAAATTTAACTGGGTAAATTACTGCTTCGTGTACGGAGAGCGGGGGCAGTTGGTAAAAATAATAATTTGCAGGTTTCTGAAGGGGTCAGCTGCACACGAGTTAGCATAATGAAAAAGATGTTAAGTTTTGAGAAGTCTCAAAGGAAGAAAAATGACAACACTACTGCCAACTCACGATTACAACCAACCCCTTTGGTCTGACCTGCAAATAAAATAAAGACAGATCACTTACCCAGTAGTAGAAAAAGAAGCAACACCATCAGTCAGAATCCTTTACTCGATCCGTTTCCATACCAAGTCGATGCGGTTCGATAAAGCTCACATCCACGCAGCACCTCCCGCAAATCGGGTTTAAGTACTACACATCATCATATCATCACACATCACCACACATCACACAAAAAAATACATGGAATTGGCATAGGTACAAATTACTCCAGCACAGCTGCTAACTTATACCTCTTTTACTATGAATTTAACTGTACTGTCAAATATAATAAGAGGATCAGCATTTTCAGATATATCGACGATATCCTTGTTTTTAATAAAAATATGGAAGAGGAA
Source organism: Uloborus plumipes (assembly GCA_038373865.1). Taxonomy (NCBI): domain Eukaryota; kingdom Metazoa; phylum Arthropoda; class Arachnida; order Araneae; family Uloboridae; genus Uloborus; species Uloborus plumipes. The sequence continues at coordinate 18,557 of JAXGGA010013708.1, forward strand.
TTTTAATTAATTTACCCACAAACACTACAATTAAATAAGGCCAATGAGGAAATTGATTCTGCTATTTTTTTTGGATGTTTCCTTTAAAATTAAAGATACTCAACTTTCGACAGATCTCTATGATAAAAAAGAACACTTCAACTTTCATGCAAAGAGCATGCCTCATTGGTTTAGTAATCTGCATAAATTTTTTTTTATAAATATTATCATCAGCCAATTCTGCAAATTTTTCAAGATCTGTAATGATAAGAAACATTTCAACAAACAGGTTTATATAAATTCATTTCTGGTCTATATTACCAAAACAATTATCCTGCAGAGTTTATTTTTTACTACCTTAATTTGCTTAATAATTTTTTTCGGCAGAATCGATAGTTTTTTTCATCCAAACAACTATTTTTTGTAACGATTTCCTTTTAACTCTGATGATGTGTAGTACTTAAACCCGATTTGCGGGAGGTGCTGCATGGATGTGAGCTATGGCGAACCGCATCGACTTGGTATGGAAACGGATCGAGTAAAGGATTCTGATTGATGGTGTTGCTTCTTTTTCTACTACTAGGTAAGTGATGTGTCTTTATTTTATTTGCAGGTCAGAGCGGGGTTGGTTGTAATCATGAGTTGGCAGTAGTGTTGTCATTTTTCGTCCTTTTGGACTTCTCAAAACTTAACATCCCTTTTCATTATGCTAACTCGTGTGCAGCTGATCTCTTCAGAAACCTGCAAATTATTATTTTTACCAACTGCTCCCGCTCTGCGTAGACGAAGCAGTAACTTACCCACTTAAATTTAGAAACTTTAGTTGTTTCTGAAATTTTGTCGTTTTTGCATTTTTGGATTGATAACATTTTTGCACGTATAACGTTTTTTCAAATCTTTTTCTAATCGTTGTTATTAACACTGATTTCGTGCACGCCCGAGGGCGGACTTCATATATAAACATCTAATATTTGCATATATATATATATATATCTATATATATATATAGATATATATATATATTAGGGTGTCCCAAAAAACTGAAAGTCGGAATTTTGTAACGCATACCCTCCTATTTTTTTTTCCTTTTACATCAAAACAATTGTATAAAAAGTTTCATGCAATTTGAACAACAGTAACCCGTGCCGACTTGCGTCCGAAAGTGCGAACTAGCCCTTTTTCACTAGGCCTAATCGAAAAAAACTTTTTTCTGAAATTCAAAATTTCATGTTGATAAAACGTTTTCCCTAGATCCCAACATGTCCCAAAAAATCATTTATCCAAATTAAAAAATATTTAGGTACCCCAAATGAGGCTTAAAATTCATAATTTTCTTCAAAAAATAGGTTTTTTTCTATGTATTTTGTAAACAACGAAAGATAAATTTTAAGAAATTATCAAGATGAAAAATATGAAGCATAAAGTATATAATTAGAGCTAAATATGAGATTTTTTTTTCATTTTATATTTATTTCTCCCTTAAATTACTCAAAATTAAGGTGTTTTCAAGTTTTAAGTTGAACTTTTCCACTTTAAATACCCCTTGTTTTACAAATGAAGTTAAAAACCAACGTAAATAAAGCACAAATTGGGTAGAAAGTACAGCATGTACGCAGTCTATGCTGCACTTTCTACCTAATTTGTGCTTTATATACGTTGGTTTTTAATTTCAATTATATTTCAGCACAAAGCTTATTTGATCATTTTTCATGTGGGGCAAAGTGAAATAGTTAAGTTTACTTGCCTACTTCAAAAAGAACAAATGGGAATTTTGTTCTAAAAATTTTTGTACATAAAGAAGGAATAATGTTTTTTTGATAATACTTTCGTTGAAATATTATTTTTCATCTTTCGCAGCTGTTTTGAACTTTAAAAAAATGTGAAAAATTTTCACTTCAAAAAAAAACATGGGGCAAAGTGAAAAATAAAATATTTTTGTCACGAAAATTTTTCAATTCGACGATTAACAGTAATTTTTATCAAATGAATGCGTAAATAAACGAAAAAATAATTATTAAGGAAAAATAAACGAATGAGCAAGAAATGAATAAATAAATTAATTACTGTGTGAAAAAAATAAATGAGTGAATAAAATAGAGAACGAATAAGAAAATGAGTTAATGAATGAGTAAATAATTAAGTAAAAGAATATAAATGCATTAACAAATGAAGAAATACGTGAGTGCTTTAATAAATGAATGAATAAATACACGAAATGAACTATTTCACTTTGGCCCATCCACTTTGCCCCGCTTGCACTTGACAAATTAACTTAAGTTACACTGCAAGCTGGAAAATATTTCACCATTTCACTTTGCCCTGCTATTTAACGTTGCCACACATTCCCCTACTACTACATTTTTACTTCCTTTTACGTAGTAAAGGAAGTATTGTGATCACGAAAAAAAAAAATGTAGTCTGTAAGTAGTTATTCTTCTTTCTTCGAAATTATTTGAAATTGAAACATTCTGCTCAACAATGATAAGTAATCTTCCAGCCTGATGAATGCTGTTTTTTCTTCTTTTTTACTTCCTTTTACGTAGTAAAGGAAGTATTGTGATCGCGAAAAAAAAAATCCCTCAAATTTGAGTCTAAATTTTGATTTTGCTCACCCCGAATGAATGTGCAGTAGATTTTTCAACCTGTCAGCACGTGCATATGCACCAACATATAAGCAACCGAAAAATTCTTTTCAACCACCCCCGAGTTAATTACGAGGAGTTTTCTCGTGACGTCTGTGTGTACGTATGTGCGGATGTATGTGCGTATGTGTGTCGCATAACTCAAGAACTATACGCCGTCGAAGCTTCTGGCTTGGTATGTAGGCTCTGAGGATGGTCTAGTTGTGCACCTCCCCTTGTGGTTACATTCGAATGTTCCCAAGGGGGTGTTTTACCCCTTTTTACTTACTTTTACGAATAAAAGGAAGTATTGTGATCGCGAAAAAAAATCACTCAAATTTGAGTCTAAATTTTGATTTTGCTCACCCCCGAATGATTGTGCAGTAGTTTTTTCGACCTGTCAGCACGTGCATATGTACCTACCAACATATAAGCAGCCGAAAAATCCTTTTCTACCACCCCCGAGTTAATTACGACGAGTTTTCTCGTAACGTCTGTATGTACGTATGTGCGGATGTGTGTGCGGATGTATGTGCGTATGTGTGTCGCATAACTCAAAAACTATATGCCGTAGAAGCTTCTAGCTTGATATGTAGGCTCTGAGGATAGTCTAGTTGTGCACCTCCCCTTGTGGTTGCATTCGAATGATCCCAAGGGGTGTTTTACCCCTTTTTTGGGGTAAATCAGTATTAATTTCAATGCAGACTCAAGTGATATGAATCGGCGCGACCACTTGGCGATATGTCGCCAAGCTTTTGCTCGCAAGTGTTTGACGCCAACTTGGCGACATATCGCCAAGTTGGCGATTAATTTGGCGAAAAAATTATTTTTTGAATTTGGGTTCAACTTGGCGCTATTGGCGATATTTTGCGAAAAATTCACTGAATGATATTAAAATCAGCAATATTTAGAAAATTAACCATTGTAAAATATTTTTTGCATTGTTTCGTGGCAGATTAGGGGAGTGAATATTTGAATTGTTACCTTGCTCACTCCAAACACTTTTTTAGCACTTTAGGCAACTACTAAGAAACTTACACGTAAAAGGACGTAGTGTGGGGTTCATACCAGATTTTTTTATTATTCATTTGCAAATGCTGTTTTGAAAGTTTGTTCTTCAGTGATTTTGAGACTTGATATTTTCTTTAAGTGTATCTGCAATTTAAAATTCACAAATGATGCAATAAATAAATAGAAAAAATCTAATAGTATTTAGAGAAATACATAAAGTCTATGCCTCGTGCTGGGAACCTAATTTTTTTAAAAAATTTGAATAAATGTTTGTTTAATATCAATATGATTGTCGAAAATGTTTATTGTAATTTCAAAAATTACAAATTATGCCGACTTGTGCTTGAAAGTGTAAACTAGTAGGTACTTGTGTACTGAGCCGAATCGAGAAAAATGGGGGGGGGGGAGGAAGTAACTATTTGTTTAATTAGTTACTTCATATCACGCATTTGTTACCTGTCATTTTACTATTTTGCAGAGAAAACAATTGATAAGTTCATATCATTTAAAAGATAGCCTTTGCTCACTAGGCTCAAAATTGATGATAGTTTTCTCAATGGGAGTCCTTCTCTTTAGACGAATAACACTTAATTCATTGAAGGAAAAAGGATGGTCTCAGTGTTTAGACCAGTAAATGATACAGCTGAAAGAGCTGTAAAAATGATGCTGGGCTGTCATGGTTTGCTAACAGTTGATGAGGAGCAAAAACAATTTTTGTTGTGTTGCGTCCAAGAGCACCGAAATATATACTCTGACATTAAAACGATAGTATGTTTAGTAATATTTGTTGTACTGTAATATTGTAGTAAATATATGTTGTAAATAAATCGTTGTCATACTTTTTTTTTTCAGTTTTTTTTTTCAATTTATTTATTTTAACTATTTATTTATTTTAAATTACAGATACATTTAAAGAAAATATCAAGTTCCAAAATCACTAAAGAACATATTTTCAGATGAATAATAATAAAAAAAAATGTAGTATTTAAAATGGAAAAATTTAACTTAAAACTTGAAAAAACATTCATTTTGAGTAATTTAAGGGAGAAATAAATATAAAATGAGAGAAAAAACTGATAATTAGCTCTAATTATAGACTTTATGCTTCGTATTTTTCATCTTGATAATTTCTTAACATTTATCTTTCGTTGTTTACAAAATACATAGAAAAAAAAGCTATTTTTTGAAGAAAATTATGAATTTTAAGCCTCATTTGGGGTACCTAAATATTTTTTAATTTGGATAAATGATTTTTTGGGACATGTTTTGATCTAGGGAAAGCGTTTTATCAACATAAAATTTTGAATTTCCGAAAAAAGTTTTTTTCGATTTGGCATAGTGAAAAAGGGCTAGTTCACACTTTCGGACGCGAGTCGGCACGGGTTACCGTTGTTCAAATTGCATGAAACTTTTTTTACAGTTATTTTGATGTAAAAGGAAAAAAATAAGAGGGTATGCGTTACAAAATTCCGACTTTCGGTTTTTTTGGGACACCCTAATATATATACATACATATATATATATATATATATATATATATATATATATATATATATATATATATATATATATATATATATATATATATATATATATGTTTGCTCCTTATAAAAATCTACAGTTTTCGTCGGATTTTCATCAAATTTGGCACAGAGGTTCCTCGATACACTAGAATTCTTTCAATTTTGAATAGATAGAGTAATAGAGATGAGATTTTAAGAATACAAATTGATTAAATTTATCGCATTTAAATAGGAGTAGTTTCCAACAATGATTACGATTAACAATGAATTATCAATTTAAGGCTCACCTATTTCATTTTAGCATGAGGTAAGTTAAACATAATGCAACACCGGGCAAGGCCGGGTAATAAGCTAGTTGGATTTTTAAAAATCGTCTGCACGAGCGTGAAAGAAACTAAGGTAGGGATTCAAGTGAAACAGCACTGCAATCGCTTCGAATTGCAATCGCTACTGGAAGTGAATTACATTATCATCAGCTTAACTTGGCACTGACGTCACTACGAGCGGAGCCAATAAGAGCTCACAAGCAGTCGGCGATCTCCTCTTATTCGCCAAGTAGGCTGTGACGTTTTATCTAGCTCGTTTTTCATAGGCAAACGTCACGATGAACGTTCTAATGTAATTCATTTCCAGTATCAAGAAACGTTCTAATGTAATTCATTTTCAGTAGCGATTGCAGTTTGCGATAGCCTGTTTCACTTGAATCCCTGCCAAAATAGGGTGAAATAAATTAATAATGAGAAAAAAGTGTTGCCATTTTTTTTCTTGAACATAAACAAATAAAATTCTTGCTTTTGCTTCAGGCTTTTCCTGTAACGGACGGATTTAAAAAATTTTTGGCGATTGATTAATTTTTCGTTCTGCGTTCTAGCAAACTATTGACTTTAATTTAATCGGGACTTTTAGACACACGCGTTACTTGACATGACATTTTTTCTCAAGATAGATCCCGTGCAGAGCCGAGCTAAGTAGCTAGTGAATAATAAAATGAACTCCTTACTTTTGTCAAAGTCTACATTTTTTGTTACATTTATAAGTTTTACCTTTTTAGTATATTATTAAAAGCATAGTTGGAGCTTAAAAAAAGCGAACGAAACGAAATGGCTTTCGTAAAATAGTCTAAAATATCGGTTTAGAGTATGATTTTCTTGTATTTGTTTTTCTTTTATGACAGAACATGAAAGAATAGAGCCTATTTCTTGCTTCATAATATGTTTGAAGTTGGGAAACAAACGTAGGAAATAAGCTTCAAATGTCAACGTAATATAGGTTCGTCGAAAATTGCCTTTTTGTTGTAAAGCTATCTAGTACCATTTTCACAGAGCTCTAAATCCTTCCATGCTGAAGCTTTCTCCTTTATGAGGTAAAAGATGTCGCGTTGCACTCATTCTAAGAAAGATAGTTTGCATGTATTCTTAGGTTTCTTTTTATAGTGTTGCATAAATATTTTGTTGGACCTTTGCTGTTCTAAATATATAGTGCGTAAAACATACCTTCTTTAAAATGAATATATCTTCCCTATCGGTATTTTGATTTTCTTACTGATTTATGTAGCAGTAAATGTAAGAATTCTAAGCAAAATAGTGGCATATTGTGGTCATCGCTTAGAATGTAGTTTTACTCAGTATTCTATGGTGTACTAGTCTGAACAAAAAACTGTAAGGACTCACGCACTCAAAAATATAATATTAAATACCCATGAGTTTTCATTTTTCTAGCATAGTTACAAAGTAAGAATAGTTTCAATTTAAAGCTTATCTGAGTAAAAGTAAATGTTTAGTATTTTATAGCACGTAAAAAATGATGAAAATATAATAAAAATATATAAACTTTAAGGTGGCGAAAAGGCTTAAATTATTACTTTAGGAATTTTGATTGAATGAAAATTTTTATCTTAACATAACACTAGAGTATGATAAACCAAATTAAGGGCCGAATTCAAGTGAAACACCATTGCAGTCGCTTCGAGGCGATCGCATATTGCAACCGCTACTGTAAATCGAATTCAAGTGAATTCGTTTCACTTGAATCCAAATTTTGGAATTTGCGATTGCATTGGTGAGTTGCGATCGTCCGTGTTTCACTTGAATTCCTGCCTAAGTGTTTTTAATGTCCAAATCGTTAGTATTTGCTTCTTCCAATTGCGATGTTTGGGAACATAATTATAAGGAAAAAACAGGGGGAACAAAAAAGTACCTAAAAACAACCCTAGTTCATCGCCATTAAACGCATGAAAAATAAGATTTGTTCATTTACTGAACTCGTTTTTTAGCTGCAGACCATATCAAAGAGTAGATAGCATTCCCCGCTTAACTTAACAAGAAACCATTTTTGAGAATATTCGAGAATATTCCACAATTAATCACGATGCCTAAAGTATTTTGCCGTGCTGAGCACAAAAATCGTATCTGCGCTTTTTAACAAAATTGAGTTATCGCCACCAGGTGGCTCTTTGTGACGTATTTTACCTAAATACAAAATTATATGGTCATTTGAGAACGGGAAATATTTTTGTAAAAACTCTGAAAAAATTTCCTCTGAATCAAATACATGGTAGCGCAAAGATTTAAAGGGTAATATCTCAGTTTGAGCTCAACTGCAGATACCACTTTTGCGCTTAGCATGGCAGTATAGGGTCATTTCATAGAAATGTCACCCTCAGCCGAAGAAAAAAAATACTGAAGTGAAAAAAGTATCAATAAATAAATAAATAAATAAAAATCATACAACATAAGAAGTTAAAAAAATTGAAAAAGTATTGTAATTATCATGATATTAGCCATAATTAATAGCTTGCAGTGTGTTTACTGCTTGTTATTCGATGGCTACGTTAGTCACAATCCATCTTGAGTAAAAGTGACACTTAAGACTGAAAAAAAAATTAAGATTTATTAAATGTGTTTTATGTTTTTAAGAGTCAACTTTACACATTTTTAAAGTTTCTCATTTAATTTGTAACACTTGCTTAACTTTGAGAAATGTTTGCCTCACAACATGAGCATTCATTTTCAGGGTTGCAAAAATGTTTCGTTAGTCACGCTGCTATTTTGGTTGAAAAAATATCTACTGTCCGTAATTTTGTTATAAATTCTTAGCAGAAATGATACATAGATACCATGTACATTGTTAATCTACCAGCATAACTTAAAAATATTTCTCATCCTTCAATTTACAAGTAAAAACAGTTACAAAATCAGCTCTGTATTTTACGTTAGTCACCATGAAATGACCCTATAGTGAAAGTTTAGAGCAAAGCAAAGCTAACAAAAATTCCTGTCCAGTTAAGAGCAGTTGCAAATTCCGGCCCCTTTATTTCCCATCCTATGATCATATTCTAAATAATTTAAGCGCACATTACAAATTGTACTCTGACGCATCACGCAAAAATGTCTCTGTGCAATAACTACTATACTTTACAATGAGGGAATGTGCGGAGATTGTACTGGAATCTATACATTTAGCAATGCAAGATATTGCTGAACGTTTTTCATTTTATCATTTAAAAATATATTCACCAGCTGAAATATTACTCAATGTTACTAACTCAAATCAGTCTCAGTCTGTACCTTAACATAAATATTTCAAATATGTTTCCTACTAATCTAAAATATCTTAAATGTTTTCAATTCCATCATCAAAATTTTCCAAAATTTGAAGGGGGAAAAAAAGAGCTTCTAAAATAATTGCAATTTGGTTGCATTGGGGAAAAATTAAGAGCCATTTGTTTGTATCCTAATAAAACATTCAAATTTTCTGTATTAGTTGCTTATAAGCACTAAACTTTTTAAAATTATTATTTATTTAACCGGAATTGCTTCAAGGAACTCCTTGAAGAAAACTAAGACCTTGAAAAGAAAACTAAAACCTAAACCTTGAAGAAAATTTCGTTCTAATAAATGTTCTATTTTAACAGAAAAAAAAAAGAATATCAATATCGATGTTGTAGTTATTACTCTCGCAAAAATAAGTTTAAATAAATATAATTAAATAAATAACATAAAGAAAGAAAGAAATCTAGTAAATGGAAACTTTGATTTAAAAAGAGATATAGTACGAAGTTTCAAAAGCAATTTTTTTTTTTCAAGAATAAATACTTAGTTAAATCATCCTTCATAAAAAAATATTTTAGAATTTTCATGAAACTTCAGAATTTTTTTTTATATCCATTTGCTTTTTGCATCATAAAAGTTGAAAAATTATTCTGATTAAAGTTCCAACTCATCTGAAGTTGTTGATAAAAGCGCCAAATCTTTTCCCATCTGCACTTCATATTTATCGACGTCTCACATCAGTTGCTGACCGCACATCTCCAAATCAGAAATCATTTATTCTATTCACTTCTTCGTACTCCATTTTGTGGACGTCTATGGTTGGCTGTGTTTGGCAGGCGGCCAACTGGGACAGCCGTGCGCTATCGACGTTCATTAATATTTAATCGCCAAATGTGAGGGAATTCTTTTCTTATGGGCGCTGCATAACGTCAAGGAATCTAACAAATTCTGAGTTTTGTAAAAGTTACCTACTTTCCTTGTCGTCCAATGAGCAATTTAGATTTCGGTCACGTTTTAATCTGGATGTTAATAGCCAAAAGGGAATTGAAGATTTTTGCTGTAATTTATGGTGTTATTCGTGATTAAATGAGGTTAAGTACATATTTTATCAATTGTAAGCGTTTTCTTCTGTATCTTGGAATATGTTTCGAAACTTTTGTATTTGTGATATTAGACTAGGTATTAAAAGTTTTACACGAAGATACAGATATTCAAATGAGGAAGATAGAATGATAGTGCGAGAAATTGGCTCTCCATAAATGTCAGTTTTTCATCATACTTTAACTCCCTCCCGTCTTTGTCACATAGTGTCACACTTCACCATATCCACCTCCCTCCACGTAGATTCTTTTACAAGAGCATTTTGTTGTGAAAAATGTGTGATGTCACTCTTTATATTACTCCCTCCGTACCCCTTGTCACAAACTGCTACATTTTCAATTTCCTCCCCTCGTCAAAGTGTGAAATCATTTCAAGACGACCTGAAATTCAACTGAGTTTAGCATGGATTTGGGTTCCTATTAAGTTCCCCTATAAGTGTACTGACGGCGCTAAAACTCCTAAAATATGTTACTCAATAGGAGGGCACGAAAACAGCCTACTAAGCAAAACTGTTAAGATGAGAATTATTAAGACCCTAATTCGTGAAACTGATTGGACCAGCAGATACAGTTTTTTTCATAAGGGGAACATCATTGATTCACAACAGTCCTTGCAGTTATTTGATTTTTTTGCATAAAATCCATACCATGACAGTAGCATAAGACTATTTCATTTTATTCCTTTCTTTTCTTTTTGGGCAGTTTTACATGTTATAGCTTTTTGACCCGTAGTGTGATCAACTAATGTGGCATTCCAACTTTCACGCGACACAATTAAGACACGGATGTCAATGGCACGCCCAGTATCCCGCTAAATGGAGATATACGTATAGGCTATCTTTGATAAAAAAAAAACCTGCACTAGGGATTTAATTTTGCGTAATGCATGCAAAGCCCGATGATTACTTAACGTTTGCTGACAATTTTCTGCATATTCAAAATCCACCGACTGGTCACTGAGATCATGGGTAAGAACTTGGGTCTAAAGGCGTCTGGGGCCAAAGTTCCACCACCATGCCAAAAATTCAAATCCCTTAAATTTATTTTAAAAAAGTTAAAATTTAACTTTTCATGATAGGTACTTTTTTATTATTATGCATCAAACTATGCTTGACTAAAAATTCCTCGGTATCAAAATTTATGTGATACTTTTGTTTTTTGCTTTCTTTTTTTTTTGCAGATGATTTTACAAAACCTTTAATTACTCAAAGCTGCGTTTGAATGATTTCTGCCATTCTTATTCTAACTATGAGAAGACACTTTTGTTCTTTTGATACTGGAATAATCATTTAAGCATTGAGATATTTTCAGAAATGACTGCAGACATTCAAATAAGAATCATTGATTTATACGAGGGTTGTTTTTTTTTCAACCTCCGTTCGGCTATAAAAAATAAACAGATTCAAATAAAAAAAAAAATATTATCAAAAATAAGGTACAATCCTCTACAATTCTCTACATACTCACCTTGACGATTGAAGCATTTGTTATATCTGTGAACAAGCTTTATAATATCCTCCTCGTAGAATGTTGCCGCCAATGATTGGAAGTGAATGGTGACTGTCTCTTTGGGTTCCACGCCACTTTGGAAGCCCGATGCCTATCCAGACCTCAAGCAAGGGGTCTCCAAGTCTCTGCTTCAGTTCAGGGAACACATGTAAGTCACTTGGTGCTCGGTCGAAATATAATGGTGGGTGTTCAAAAATGTCCCATTGAATGCATGAAATTGCTGGAGGAACCGTTGGGTTACGCGAGCGCAATTATGACGAGCATTGCCATGCTTGGGGACATGGCAATGACCGTCAACCCTGCTTGGGGACACAGATATAACAAATGTTCACAGATGTAACAAATGCTTCAATCGTCAAAGTGATTATGTAGAGGATTGTACTTTACTTTTGATAATAAAATATTTTTTTATTTGAATCCGTTTATATTTTATAGCCGAACGGAGGTTGAAAAAAAAAAAAAAAAAAACAACCATCGTATAATGAAGTTTTCTATTTTAGGGAAGGTGGGAGAACCAATACGTGTGAATTTACTAGCCTTTTACGAGCAGGTCGAAAGATTTAGGCGTGTCACAAGTAATGGAACTCAATAATTAGTACATCAATTACTCAAAGCTTAAGAAACACTTGGATGTGAATGCAAATAGGCAGTTGGGCTAGAAATTTTAAGAATGAGAAATTCTGCTTTTGTTAATTATTGCCTCTAAATTCTGTGATGTTTTGGGATAAAATATAAGTTTGAATTTTAAGTTACAGGCTAAAATGTAATTACCTAAGGAGAATTATTTCGAGAAAGTGGAGATACCTTTTTAATGATTAAAATTCTACACTGCGTGATTTCATTCAGATAAATCATTTGGTATTTTGTAACGTGATTGAAATCTTTGAATTTTAGTTTTGCCTATAATTGAAAGAGGTTTTGTTAAGGAAGAAAAAAATGTTTTCGCTCTGAGTTATAATATTTTTAATGTTTAAAACTTTGCAACATTCAAATAAATAAAACAAACGGTGTACTGTACGCTCCTTTAGCAGCTTTATATCTTGCATCATAACGCCACAAAATTCTGCGAATATGTTGGTTGAGTTACTTTTCACTTACAAAATTTTGACTAGTTAAATAATTTCATGTTTGAATTTTCACCGTTTCAAAATATGAAGTAACCCTTTCATGATAAAATTTGTTCATAATTTTACAGAAATTATCCTTTTTGGGATCGAGAAAAATATAGTAACAGGGAAAATACGGTGATATGTAATAACTAGTATTATAAAGAAAAAAAAAGCGAAAACGTAAAATAATACTTATAAAAAATATTTTTAAGAAATTGGAAAAAGCCGATAATTGACTTAAATGTACAGTGAACTCTCACTTATGCGCCGGCCCAAGGGACTAACAGAAAAAGTGCATAAGTGAGCGCATAAGTGAGAGAGACGTATAAGTGAACAAGCCTGTTTGAAGGACAAAACGCAACATAGGTTCTAATGAGAGAATGAATAAGAATGTTTCTATAGAAAAGGGACATATTACTACGGTTTGGCAATTACTGTAACGTAACAACAATGGTAAAGAGAAAAAAAAAATGTAACATACCTAATTACAAACTGTTCCCTCATTTAAAACGATGCATAATAGGTAATTGTCCCTCTCAGAACTCTAGTTCATGTGGAAAAAACGCTTTCTGTGAACAATAAAGCAATAAAGGCGAAAGATTAAAGAAGAAAGTGAAGAAAAATGCTTATTTTTTAAAGAAATTAAATATATTTTTTTTTCTATTTTGGGGAAAATTCAGCGCATAAGTGAAATATTTATCTTTAAAACGACGCATAAAAGAATGATACTATCATTATTTTGTTATGGTATGTGATGGGACCATTTAAAATCGTCGTATAAGTGAAAAAGGCGCATAAATGAGGCGGCGTATAAGTGAGAGTTCACCAATCGTGTCTATTAATGTCAGGATTTCAAATTTCAGAGCTTACTAAGTTAAATATATGAGTAAAAGACTGTTTGTGTGTAAATTTTATGCTAAAATCAAGGCCATATAAAAAGGGATGAGCTACTATATTATTTAGTAATCTATGTAAGTGTTGATTGTGTACTATCAAATTGTGTACGACTAGTGGATCATTAAAAATAAACAGTAATGTTGCATTTATTAAAAAATATAAATAAGTTTATTTTTTTAAAATTATTTGAATGACTGATTGCAAAGCCTTATCCTCATTCTTTTTTTCTTAATAGTACGGACAACTATGAAAAGAAATGTTGGTAATTTTACTAATAAATTATAAAGGTAATATTCAGAAATTTTAATTTTTTGAACAGAATATATCAAATTCAAAAAAGTGCTAAAGAATTAAATTTTGATGCAATAAAACTCATTTAGCAACATAGCCTAAAGAAAATATTTCCCTCAAGTTCCTTCACAAACTGTGCATTAGACTGCATCTTTAGGAGACACAAAACTTTTAAAGATTTTTATTTTTGAGAACTTTCTTTTAACAAAGTTCTATCTCCGTGAAAGTGGAAAGTTTGCTCTGTATTTTTTTGTTCTTTTTGTAAAGAGGAAACTCTTTAATTAAATGAGAGAAAAAAACTCCAATCCACCGAGAAATTGGAATGCTGCCACCCGCTGGTTGTAGTAATGGTACGGAAAACATAAATCTGGAGAAGGCAAGAAAAGTTTAAGTTTCATAAATATTTGGAATGTCCTGTTTTCTGTATAAAATGTTTAAAGACAACTGCAGAAACATCTTGCGTACAAATCTTATTACTCTGCTGATATTTTTAGACAGGCATTTTTAATTGCCTTTATGCTAACTTATTAACCCTACACTGCATGATTTTTTGTTCTTTGAAAGACATATATATGTTTTTTAGTGTAATAAGAAAACATTGGAAAATATTAAAAAACAAATTAATTTGGATGATAGATGGTTATATTTGCTTTAAAAATACCTAATACTTGCTTTTTATGCTTGAGTTGCCTTATGCATGGGCATAAGGAAAAATAATCCATGTATCCAATTGGCAACGCTATGCAGTGTAGGGTTAACAGTAAATAATAGATAAAAAGTTTTTTTTCTCATAAATTTGTAGTTTTGAAAATGTTAAAAATACTTTAAGTGATAAGAAATACAATAAAAAGTCAAGCATTGTATGGTGGTGAATTTATGACAGCAGACGTTAAATTGCGTTAAACCAATAAATATAAGAGCTATTGTGCAGCTTTTCTATCAGAGGTAAAATGTATTTTTTAAATAGATAGACAATGGTGTTTAACTATTGTCTATACCTTTCAGCGGGCTACATCCTGCCAGCGGAGCTATTCGGCGTATCCCGTTGTATTATTCAATGATACAAATCGAAAAGCACAAAAATAAATTTTCAAGATTGTGAAAATTAAGAGTTATGACGTATCCAATTTTCCAGACATGTATTTGAAAATAAATATTTCAAGCTAAAACGATGAAATAATATATATATATATATATATATATATATATATATATATATATTTATTGGGGGTGGGGCTGTAAAATTTATGACAATTTGTGACAAGGGGACGGATGGAGGTAACAATAAATGGGACATAAACATTTTTTTTTAACAAAAATATAACTATGAACAATAGTTTCATGTGACACACACACTCCAGGTTTTCCCGTACCTACACAACACATGGTTTACCCGGTTGGATGGGGATCTGAAGAGTACTTTATTTTTTGATCCAGATCAGTAGTCGAGTAACTCTAGGTCCAGAACCTCCCAGATGTACTAATTTGGAACGGAAACTTGGATTACTTTGTGACCACGCACATATGTAACGTACCCCAGCCATCATTAGCGAATATGGTGGATCATCGAATCCGGGATCCTCCGGTCACGATTCTGACGTCTTACCGACTGATAGACTACTACCCCGACATAAATGACAAAGAAAGGGGAGGGGTAGGTCAAATGTGACAAAGAAAGGGGTAGGAGACAAATACAGTGAACTCTCACTTATACACCGCCTCATTTATACGCCTTTTTCCCTTATACGACGATTTTCAATGGTCCCAGCACATTCCATAGCATAATAATGATAATATCATTCCTTTATGCGTCGCTCTAAAGATAAATATTTCACTTATGCGCCGAATTTTTCTTCACTTTCCGCTTTAATCCTTCTCTTTTATTGCTTACGGAAGGCATTTTTTCTACATGAACTAGAGTTCGGAGAGGGACAATTATCTATTATGGATCGTTTTAAAAGGACCAGTTTGTGATTAGGTATGTTACAATTTTTATTTTCTCCTTATCATTGCAATTAGGTTTCAGTAGTTGCCAAACCGTAGTAATATGACCATTTTCTATAGAAACATTCTTATTCATGCTCTCATTAGAAATTATGTTGTATATTTTAGACTTTTAAATAGGCTTGTTCACTTATGCGTCTCTCTCACTTATGCGCCTTTTTCTGTTCGTCCGTTGGGCCGGCGCATAAGTGAGAGTTCACTGTATGTTTAAATTAAGTATA
>JAXGGA010013709.1:0-34357 GCA_038373865.1 Uloborus plumipes
CGTTTTAAAGGCCCTATTTATACCTTCAAGAAAACCCCTACAACGTTCTAGCAAAACCCGGAGGTTCCAAATCATTCATAACTTGAATAATCCATTCACGAAACTTCTAGTATAAAAAGAAAAACCACGCGAAAATGTCTTCACGCTTATTAAATGTAGGGCAAGTGTAAAAACTACAAAACGTTACAGGGCCGGTATACAAGTGATAAAAGTGATATCTTGAGATACTTTTGCAACATGACGCCAGATAAAACCAAAACTAATGAAAATGATGCAAGGCAGGAATAACAACAACTATTTACAAGATTTGTAACAATATTGTATTTGTGAAAACTAGGAAAATGGAAAAAAAAAAAATCTTTTCCCAGAAATAAATTACTTACTATTTCTTAACTTAGAATTGTGCAAGAGATAAAAAACAGTGATGGTAAAATTGGTTGTAGAAAAACAATTATCCTTATCATTAATCGGCTCAGTCGATTAATCGGCCGATTATCAACAGTCGATTAATCGGTAATCGGCCAATTTGCTTATCGGTGAATCCCTAATTGTTACTTTGATTTTCTTTAGAATTTCAGGGTTTTCACTAGATTGCTAAAGGCTACGTTGATGGTGAAAAATTTACCGCACTGTTATTTGGACTTGCAACAGTTTTAAAGGAATAAAATATTTTTTAATTTTTATTTTAGCAAAGAGTTATTGAACCATTCGATACGATTCCTTGTAACGTTCAATGTGAAGCGATGATGTGAAATGATATGATGTAGAGACATACCAAAATCTGTATTTTTTTCCCCTATGACGGCAAATATCGAGTACAATATCGTTTAAATGTCCGTAGCAACATCGATACTATTCCTTGTAATGTTTCATGTGGAACGATGATGTGAAATGATATGATGGAGAGACAGATACCGAAATCTGTATTTACCAATGACTGCAAATATCTAATACAATATGGTTCAAATGTCTGAAGCAACATCATGCCATCAGATAAAAACTGTCTGGTTTTTCTTACCTTCTGTTGCTATCGTGAGAAACACATCTGTTTGCAGACCAAAGTAAACTTTTCATAATTAGTAAAAAAAATTTAGGAACAAAGATCCATGATTGCTAACACAATTTTTTTCAGTAAGTCAATAGTTTCAGGACAAGTTACTAATTGCAGCATTTTGAAAAATGAAGAAAAATTTGTTTATTAGCGACATCTATTGGCAAAAAAATAAATAAGAAAGCAAATTTATTTCAAAACATCAGTATTATAAATTGTGTCACTCATATTACATTAAAAAAAAAAAAAAAAAAGTAAAAAATGAAAAAAATAAAAACCTCAAGATGAATTATTTTCTTAAGTAAAAAGGAAAGTTTACAAATGCAAAAATAAAGTAATCATAAAAATTATAATCATTTTATTTATGTTTAAAAAAGAAATGGGAAATTGTTGATTCTACCAAACAACTGCGAAAATAAATAAGCTTTCATTGCTTACATATTCGTAATGTTTTAAATTGTGTTTAATCCACTGTTTACTAAAGCATTATTTTCGCTGAATGTAAATTTAGCTTAAAGTCTAACAAATTGTTGTTGCATGATGGTTGCGCCATGTCTTTAGTTGGTTGTTGGGTGATATATTTTTTAAATAAATACAAAGAAAGAGGATTAAAGCACAAAAGTACTTTTTTTTTGTAAATTTAACTTTAGCTCAAAAAAATAAAAATTACGAAAATTTTCGGGTTGAACCCTTAAAACCAGCCTGCAGCACGTGTCACCCCTGCAGCAAGCATAGAACGACAAACTCACCTACATTTTTATGTAAAATTTAATGGCTTGTAGTAAGAATTGGTAATATTGCACAGTCAATTTTTAAATAAAAGGTGAGAAAATGTTATTTGAGAAATTTACAGTTAAAGTAGAAATAAATTAATTTGTATATAGCTGGTGCATTAAAAACATAGATGGCAGCACCAAATAATTATAAATGGAGAGAAAAGAGCGAAATGTTTGAAAAATAGGCTTTTCTCAAAAAATACGACAAACACATGAGGATCATTTAGGATTTTTCCACTGCGGCGTCGGGAGGAGGGGGAGGGGTATTATTTTCAGCAATTTTGCACTATGTATAAGAATCGTTTTCCCAACTCATCTTAGCAAACTAGTGGTTCAATTCCACTTTGAGTTTAACTCCTCTTTGGTTGCATCATTAACTTTTATTGGCTTTGCAATTTCATTTTCTTCCAAGAAGCAAGAAGCATTCTCTAATTTACAAGGAGTGGAAAACAAGTTGGAAAAATCTTTTGCAACCACTTGCGAATTTTTGTTGACTTGTAATGGGGAAGCATCAGCCTACTAAACACTAAACAGTCTTAATTTGACTGTCAGACAGAGCGTTAAGAGGTTTGCATAGCTCAACAATTCACAAAAGCCGAATTTCAAAATACTATGAAATTTTTTGATGAATTTTGAAAAAAACCCAGAGCAGAAAGCTATTAGATAGATAGCTTAAGTGCCAGATTTTCAATTTTTTCCGATTTTATTTAAAAAAAAGGGGGAGGGATGGAAGGGTAAGGTTCAGCTTCCTTTGGAGCTTTTTTATTAAAAGACTATTTCTCTAGTTTCTTCCTCTGAAAAATTTTTTGCATCCGGTTGCCGCAGAGGCGTAGCAAAGGGTGGGCAAAGCGGGCGACCGCCTAGGGCCTCGCGCCTTCCGGGTCTCGCAATTTTCTCCATTCGAATTTAATTCCGAGACAAAATTTTACTAAGCATTCCCACGCAAAAACTCAGTTTGAACTAACACACACATAAAACTATTAAAAAATAAACGGAAAAAGATCAACAAGTAAAATTCAAACTAACACACATGTAGTTGAAACTTCAATTTTTTTTTCGGGACGAGGGGGCATTAAAGATAGCCTGCAATAGTGTTTTTAGGACTTCAACTTCGAAAAATATCTGGGGCACAGTCTGTGACTCTGCCCACCCCTTTACTTTACATAATCTAGAATAGCCTAGGACTAAACATGGGTGGTTTTTCTTCAATTCCGAAAAAAATCTGGAGAAGTGCATTGAACCCCATAAATTCCCTAGCGTTATCAAAATGTACCTAAGATGCGTTTTTTTTTTATTTCCGAAGAAACAAGGGGATAGGAAGCTACCCCCCCCCTCCCCCACCAAGAAAAAGAAAAGAAAAAAAACTTTTTCAGATGGCTTACAATTGCGTATTTACGACTTCAATTTAAAAATAATTTTGAGAACCAAATCCCGTTCCTCATCATCACGAAAGATGACCCAGAATTGCATTTTTAAGACATCTATTTCGAAAAAATTTCCAAACAGAGTTCCGAACTGCATCCCATTCCTTATTGTTCTCAAAAGAATGGAGCTCGCAATTTTACTTTTAGGACTTGAACTCCGAAAAAATGCTTTAGCGCTAACTAAAACAATCGCCTTAGTTTTTCCTGAGATCTCACAACTTTTAACGATGACAGCGAGACTTGCATTTTTTTACAGTTTATGTTTTTGATGGGATCTCATTTCTTTTTGTATGAAATTTAAATCAAGAGTTATTAATCTATATAGTCGAAAATAAATCGCTGTCTTTTTGTGTAATCACACATAACCTCATTCTGTTTAGAATTTCAACTTAGAGTCATTCTGCCTCATGTTTGTAGTAAGTTCAACATAGATAAACGGTTTTGCCCAGTGATTGAGCACACTGCAGGAGCTCAAAATCTTGTTTAAGTCAGCGGTTATAAATTTTTTTAAAGGTGATTTCTTTCTTACTGGCGGAAGCTGTAATGGACCATCGAATTTATTCCCTTAAATAGTTAAATTGTTAGCAAATGACATCAATAAGTAAATAATTTTTCCAATCATCAAAATAATAAAACAACAAGTAACACTAATAAGACTAAATTTTCAAATTCAAGAAAATAATTCCATTGTTCTCGTCTTATACGATGAATTTAAGAATAGTGGGTTTGCTTTTTGCAAATTTACAGTCGGTTACATTTAACATTAACTATTTTTCAATGTATTACCGTCTGCGATGTTCACATTTCTTTGCAATTATTTAATTTTTTATCGTCTGCGCGCGTCTATTGTTTTTTGTAATGACAACGACAAGAGGAATGAGATGGAATATTTTGACGAAAGTGAATGTTGTAGGTTTCTTTTCCTCCGCTGTTGGCGGAGAGCTGTATTTAATTTTATTGTAATGATAAAATTAAAAATCTTTTTTTTAATAATGAAAAGTTCTATTTTATTTACCTGAGTAAATAAATACCTTAATATCAAAATTCGTAAGAAACAAGAAGTTCTGTCAAGAACTAAACGAGCCTACTTTCCCGTATATCGACATCGGCATTCTAGCATCTGATCATTATTCTCTTAATTATCTGCGACTAATATTTATGTCAAACATACCTTTTTAGCACTTAAAGCTGATTTCTAAAAGCAAAATATACTCCTCTCATCAGATGAAATAGACACATAAAAAGTAAATGAATGAAAAAATAAAGTTTTGTCGCACCTTTTAAAAAATGTAACTGTTACAGTTTTTCCGTAGAAAAATTCCTCAATTGTTTTCAAAAAAAAAAAAATAATTAGAAGTACAAAGTACATCAAAACATATTTTATCAAAGAAAGAAAAAAAAATAAAAAAAAAACTCGTCCGTTGATAAAATGTCTTGAATTTCACTTTTAATCCGTTGCCAGTTGTTAAATATAAATAAAGAATAAAATGCCCTCGTGAATAAAACATTTTTATTACAAAAAAATCGTCTGCCAAAAATAATAATAATAATAATAATAATAAATAAAATAAAACAAATGAATAAATAAACAAAAAATCGTCTGCACAGTCAGTCATTTTTTTTTCATCCATTCACCTGCATTTCCGCAATGTTTGCGGATTCGGAGTCGGAATCAGTCCTCACAGAAGATTATTCCAGGGCTGCGGAGTCGGAGGAAAAATGGTCGACTCCGACTCCGACTCCGACTCCGGGATTTTAAAACTTTCGACTCCGACTCCGACTCCCGACTCCTGCTTTTTTTAACTATTTTTTCCCCAAATATGAAGAGGGAAAAACCCTAAACAAAGGTTGAAATATTAAGTCCATTTTAAAAAGTTTCATTTTTATTCATGGTCGTAGCCAGGACTCACTTTAGGGGGGGGGGGATAGCAAGCTGGGGTATCCCAGTCGGAGGTCATGAGAGGTCATTGTGACCTCTCAAAAAGTTCAATTTTCTCAAGAACTTTCGCAGGTAATTTCACCACATTTATCTCAATTCTCGGAGGTCACTGTGACCTCCCAAAAAGTTCATTTTCTCCAGAGCAATAGACAAGTGCCGCTCTTGTCATTTGACTCCGTACAAAACTAATCCTTTTCTTGTTAAATGGCCAGACTTTATTTTAACACATTGCATTTTTGCTGCAAAGACCCGTCATTTGAAGCCCTTTTTAATGATCTTAGATGCTTAGGATTTGGATATTGGACGCTGAAAATTTGTATCTGTTAGCTTCAGAGATATGTTTTCCCCTCCATAAAATTTCATCCAAATCGGAGGTGGTCGGAGTCGGAGTCGGAGTCGACATGTTTTTCAGCGACTCCGACTCCGACTCCTTTGGTCCAAAATCAGTCCGACTCCGACTCTTCGACTCCGACTCTGACTCCGACTCCGCAGCCCTGGATTATTCAGAGGAGTACTTAACAAACATTATTTATCAAAACCATTTTCTTACAAAGTTAGTTTGGAGGAAATCCGACTTTAAGTTCAGGATCAACATTCAACTTAAATTCCCCGTAGGCGCTAAGGTTAATTTTTTTTTTCTGAACGGTTCAATATTGAACAAAAAATGGTTCAAATCAAAAAGCGAAATATGGGAATGAGCCTCTCCGAGATCTTTCAAACAAAAAAAAGTTTATCCCATTCGGAAGGTTCACTCACAAGTTATTAGGTGGGGAAAGGTTGCTTGAGCGGTTCAATGTTGAACGAAAAAAATGTTCAAATTGAAAATTAAAATACGGTAATGAAGTATCCTTGCTGAGATCCTTCGAACAAAAAAAAAAAAAAAAAGTTTATTTAAATCGTCCGTTGATAAAATGTCTTGAATTTCACTCTTAATCTGTTGCCAGTTGTTAAATATAAATAAAGAATAAAATGCTCTCGTGAATGAAACATTTTTGTTACAAAAAAAAAAATCGTCTGCCAAAAAAAATAATAATAATAGTAATAAATAAAATAAAACAAATGAATAAATAAACAAAAAATCGTCTGTTTTTTATAACACAGCAGTAACTTTCAAAAGTTATTAGGGGTGCCAGCTTGCTTGAGCGGTTCAATGTTGAACGAAAAATTGTTCAAATCGGAAATGTAAATACGGGAATGAAGTATCCTTGATAAGATCTTTCGAACAAAAAAAAGTTTTTTCAAATCGGACTGTTCACTCAAAAGTTAGCATCGCGGGACAGGTTGTTTGAACGGTTCAAAGTTACACCAAAAATTGTTCAAATCGAAAAATCAAATATGGGAATGAGCTGTATTCGCCGAGATCTTTCTAACAAAAAAAAGTTTGTCCAAATCGGAATGTTCATTCAAAAGTTATTAGGGGGGGGGGGGACAGACCGACCGACCGACACACACACAAATTCCCCATCTCAATACCCTACTTTCAAATTTTTAATTTTTCGATATTCATTTTACCTTTTTATTTTTTTAACTTGGCGATATTTTTTGGACTTGGCGATATTTTTTAGATGAATTAAGCTACTTTTATTCTTTTTTCGTCTTTCTTTTATTTTTAACGGGAAAGTAGGCTAAAAAGGGATGCAAGAAACACGTTAGCTCTTGAACGCGCGTATTAAATAACGAAATTAGCGGCGTAATAAATAAATAAGTTTATAATAAAAGCATTTTCTCAAAAGTTAAGTAACCAAATTTGAGGCGTTTTATAAACAAACTCAAACTTTGAAGACTGTGTCGCCTATTAATATGCTAGCCATACGTTCCGGACTGACCT
Organism: Uloborus plumipes; assembly: GCA_038373865.1. Taxonomy (NCBI): domain Eukaryota; kingdom Metazoa; phylum Arthropoda; class Arachnida; order Araneae; family Uloboridae; genus Uloborus; species Uloborus plumipes. Next base: position 7,019 of record JAXGGA010013709.1, read on the forward strand.
GGACAGTCTCGGGTTTCAGACAAAATTTCGGTGTCACGGTTCCCCAGCCACCATTAGGGAACACGGTGCATGTGAGATCGGATGGGATCAAACCCCTGACCCTCCGGTTACGAGTCCAACGTCTAACTGATCAGGACACCTCGGCCCCTAGTCCAGAACTCCCAGATTTAGATTGGGAGCTTGGAGGATTTCTTGACCACACGATGCATAATTAACCCTACACTGCATGGTGTTGCCAATTGGCTACATGGACAATTTGTCCTCCTTATAAACAGCAGAATGTAGTCATAAGGCAACTCAATGCATAAAAAGCAAGTATTGGGTATATTTAAAGCAATTATCACCATTTATCCTCCATACATGGCAGCACTGGTCTGTTACATGCTCTTAAATGAATCCATATGGATAGCTTTTAAAATTACTCAAACTACCATATTTTGAAATTATTTTTACAATGAACTATTTTTCTTCGTCTTTAAAAAAAATCACATGAATAAAACAAACATTTATCTTTCGTTTAAGATGCGTTTTACATCAAAATAATTATTTGGAAAAAATCTAGGACATAATACACGTCTGTAGCCATTTGGCAACATTATGCAGTAAGCATCCAGAAAACACTTCGATTCATCTCTATAGTTCATGAAGTATGTGCTTTGTTTATGTTTCGCGCTAGCTTCTTTCTCTTTTTGGAAGGTATAATATAATCATGCGGACCCAAAAGTGGTACTTTCGGCTGTTCTACCGTTTATAAGACCTCGCAATTGTCAATGATTAGTTGATGTTCAACAGAGTGAACAAACAAAAAGTCAATAGGGAAAAGCCTTTAAAACGTGTTCATTTTAGATTTCAGTTAGCACAAACGTTGTGCTTACACGGACAAGTAAAGTCATTAATAATCTCCCCAAAAACAACAGTGTTGTAAAAAAATCCCCCGCCAAGAAAACCTTAAATACTCAGCCTTAAAAAGTTATGATATCGAGTTTTCCCGCCAAGTTTGTGCCAAACTACAACTAACCTGTATGTACAGTTCTTTTAAATTGTTTTCAGTTTTGCCAGGCGGGAAACTTTGTCTTGTGAGGTGGTTGCTTAATGAGTAAAAACTTCCCGCCTGGCAGGACTGAAAACAATTTAAAAGAACTATACATACAGGTTAGTTGTAGTTTGGCACAAACTTGGCGGGAAAACTCGATATCATAACTTTTTAAGGCTGAGTATTTAAGGTTTTCTTGGCGGGGGATTTTTTTACAACACTGTTGTTTTTGGGGAGATATCACATATTTTTGCATTAATATTATTTCTTTGCCTGTTTTTTTTTTTTTTTTTTTTTTTTTTTTTTTTTTTTTTTCTCCTTCAAAATTTACTTTGCATGTTTTTTTTTCCCTTCAACATTTTTCTTGGCGGTCCGACATCTGTGGTTTTCTTGGCAGCATGCATTTGGTGCAAAAGTTCAAGGATCTTCTTCAGTCTAGGATAAATTTGAAATCAATCACAATGTACCACCCGAACCGACGCAAAACAAAGCTAGTTGCTAACAATACTACGATTAAATTAAAAGTTTTAAAAAAAACCCCAACCCTTACTGCCGATCTCATATTAAAATGAACTAAATTGAAGATCCCTTTTAAAAGCCTTATGCAATAAAATCAATTACAAATATTTTATTTGTTAACAAATAGAAACTGGCAACAGATGAAATTACAAATCATTGAGTTTTCTTTCCTCGTGGCCCAACAATGAAAACATAAATGCTCAGATGTTGAACAGAGCTAGTAGATAGAAATCGGACCAATTTTAAGCATTAATAACTCCGGGGTGCGATGACCCCGGGGGGTAAATTTTGGGAAAATGTCCTCAATGTCTCACCGAGAATATTCATACCAAAAATCAACACTAAAGACCCCCAGGGAGAAAAGATACGGAAAATAAAAACGAGGGGGGAGGGGGTGGGGGGTCGAAAACACCCCTATGCCGAGCTTTGGGACAAAATAAATGTGGGTGCAAAAGCAGAGCTCAATCCGAGTTACCGTTTAGTCTGGACGCCTGTCAAACAATTTTTAAAAAGTGCGAAAAATAGCGATTTTATAACATATATCACCCCTCCCCCTGAGGGTCCTGGATGTTTTGCTTTAGTATGTGCCGTCAGGGGCCGCTGGAGATTGAGTATACCAAAAATGAACTCTAAGGATCTTTATGGGGCTGAGATACAGAGGGGTGAAAACCCCGGTTTGGTTACTCGCGTAAACAGTCCTAGTCGCTCTTTTACATTTTTATTGGCGACGGAAATTTCTTGGCGGCTTGTATTTGGTTTTCTTGGCGGGGCGGGACGCTCCCGCGTCCCGTGATTTTAAAACATAGTTTTGAAAAAAAAAACTGAAAAATACGCTTTTACATTGAAATGCGCTGTGATCATCACGGGTTTCCCTCTGATTTTCAAAACTACTGAATATCCGTACTTAAGTTTACATGTACTTATAATACATCAATATGCAATACAGTTTAGCCTTTAGTATTAAAAATAATATTAAATATATTACTTTTATATTTGCAAAGAACGTAAATTTTATCTTTTATTCAGAGTTACATACATACATACAAACCCACATGTGAAATTAATAAAAGCGTATTAAAAAGAGACCATTAGCTACAGAGGAACTAGAAATACAAACCAAAAAAAAAAAAGAGAGAAAAGAAAGAAAGCTTGCGTGAGAGAGCCTCCAAAAGACATCAGATTTGACAGAATTGATCATCGGAAAGTACAAGTATATATAAAAAACAATGTAAAATGTCAAAATATAAAGGATTACAAGAGTACAGTGCACCAAATGTTCAATTCTTCTATTTTTTTACAAAAAAGAACTAATTTCAAGACTATCATTTACAATCATTTTTATCTGTTGAATGCATGGTGTAGCCATTTGGCAACAAAACTATTTTTAATTAGAAAGGGGTGAAAATTTAGAGTTAAATTTTTTTTAATATTTTTCCATGTTTTCTTATTACATTGACAAACACATATATTTTTTTCTACGAAAAATAAAAAATCATGCAGTGTAGGGTTAACATGCCCCAGTCTTCATTAGAGAGCACGGTAGACCTTTTATCGGCTGGGATCGAACACGGGCCCTCCAGTTACGAGTCCGACGCCTTACTGATTGGGTAACCATGGCTCCTATTTATTTCATTATGAAGAACAAACACGGTATGTTTCCTAATACGTGAAAATAAATTGACATGCAAGCGAAACTTGAAATGACATTATTCAATCCCCGGCTCCAGAACTCCCAGAGCTATTAATTTGGATTGGGAACTTAGAGGATTTCAGGACCACGATCCATGTTTAACGTACCCCGGCCTCCATTAGTGAGTATGGTGGATATTTGATCTGCTGGGATCGAATCTGGGACTATCCGGTTACAAGTCCGACGCCTGACCGATCGGGCTATCGTAGCCCCTTTTTTTTTTTTTTTTTTTTTTTACAACGGGGAACAAACACAGTACTTTTCTCAGTACAAAAAAGAAAAATAACACGTTAAAAATGACATTATTCGATGGTTTTCAGTTGTACTTTAAGCAAAAAAGAGATACTGTTGGCCCCGCTTAAAAGAATACTGTTGATTCCAAGTAATATTATTCGATCGAGCGGGGTATTTGTTAAAGCGGGGATCGTTAGCATTGCATCTATGGCATCGGTTCCGGAATTATTTGTATAAGCAGGGTATTCGTTTATTCGTTATACGATTAAGCGGGGCCGACAGTACCGACTAGGGGGGGGGGGGCTAAGGTGCCCCCCCCCCCCCCACAAGCGAGATTTGTAAGGGCAACCCTGCCCTATGATACCGCTACAGCCCCCGCTGTTTTTTATCAAAGTTCAAATGTTTTTCAATCATCTGAAGGAAAGATTGAAAATACTTGTTTTTCATTTGTTTTAAATGATACCTATTGTCTTTACGCATAAAGTAACGGTATAAGGTATGTGCGTATCAGGGTTGCCAGATTTAAGAACTGTAAATACGGGACAGGCTCTTTGGGAGGGGGGGGGGAGATTGAGAGATGAAGTCTCAAGGTTGAATTTTTGCAACCTTGACTTTGATATTAAACGTTTCTCACAAATATAAATGAAGAAAAAAATACACAATGATCATATGAATAAAAACTTCATTTTTTACCATTGCATAGTTATTTTTCGTCATGAATATTGGTAGGGAAAGGTTTTCCACTAATTATTGTGAAAATTCGTATTTCCCTGTTGTTAACCCCTTTTTCCTGACGCAGGCCCGACATTTCAAATTTTGCTGGTTGGGGGGGGGGAGGTAAATTATACCAAATTTCAATGTAAAAAAAAATTATACCAAAAAAGCAAAAGCCACGCCCACTTATATGTAAATACATTAATTTCCAAAACCAGGGGGGAGGCCATTGACCACTCGTCCTGATGTCCCAAATGACTGGCCTGTCTTGGCGGGAATGATATAACAGTAGCTTCTACTGATGACTAATATTTAGTATGTACTTTTTCAAAAAGCTAGACGTACCAATGGGGAAATTTAAACACAAAATAATTTTAATGAGTCATTAACAAAAATTTTGATTACAACTTTTTTATTTGAATTTTATGATTGAGTAGACATAGAATTAAACCTTAATACTTGAGCTCACTATAAGAAGTTAACCAAAAACAAATAAAACTAAACTAGTATTCAATATGTTTTGGGGGAAAACTGTACAGTTTTGCCAATATTATAACATTATAATTATCTATCTACTTATATTAAAAACTGAGTATCTTTCTAACTATCTTTCTTTCTAACTATCTTTCTATGTCACGCTTCTTTCTCCTGAACGCCAATGAACTGAAAGTCGAACCAGGTACCGATAGATAGGTCATTTTTCAGGCTTCATTAGTTTCAATTTATATAATTATACGATTTTAATTAGCGAAGATATCAATTAATAAGTAGTCAAGTTTAAAGCGATTAAGCCTAATAAATGATTAAATATGAAATCCATTCTTGCAAACCGTCGTTGCTATGAAACAGTAATAACAATGATAATGAGAATTCTGAATAAAGGCTTAACTAAATTAAACACGAAACTCATAAGCGGGCCACTTACGTAGAATTTTTATCGCTAGCTACTTGTAATATTTTGAAACATTCATTTGTTGAAGAGCCATCTACTTATATTAAAAACTGAGTATCTATGTCTGCTTTTTTCCTTTGAGCGAGCTGAACTTACTGAAACTTTCCTCACCATCTTGAAGGCGCGAAGCATCTCAATAATTCGAATGATTTTTTTATATAGGAAAAAAGTGAAGGCGTGAAGCGCCTGTAAGCGAGCCGCCTTGGCGGGGAGTAGTTTCTTGAAATTTTCCTCACTACTTTCAAAGCACGAAGTGCCCGTGCAACGCCGGGTCACGTGCGTGGTATGTCTTGAAATCTAATGAACATTAAATTATACCAAATAATATAACTTCAGAATGAGGTAAAAGTTAGAGAGGGGGCACGTTATGCATCAACATGATGCCGCAGGAAGCTAATCTAGCTGCCCTGGCAGCTAGTCTACTTATATTAAAAACCGAGTATCTATCTATCTTTCTTTCTATCTTTCTTTCTAACTATCTTCTATGTCACGCTTCTTTCTCCTGAACGCCAATGAACTGAAAGTTGAATCATGTACCGATAGATAGGTAATTTTTCAGGCTTCATTAGTTTCAATCTATATAATTATACGATTTTAATTAGCGAAGATATCAATTAATAAGTAGTCAAGTTTAAAGCGATTAAGCCAAATAAATGATTAAATATGAAATCCATTCTTGCAAACCGTCGTTGCTATGAAACAGTAATAACAATGATAATGAGAATTTTGAATGAAGGCTTAACTAAATCAAACACGAAACTCATAAGCGGGCCACTTACGTAGAATTGTTATCGCTAGCTACTTGTAATATTTTGAAACATTCATTTGTTGAAAAGCCATCTACTTATATTAAAAACTGAGTGTCTATGTCTGCTTTTTTCCTTTGAGCGAGCTGAACTTACTGAAAATTTCCTCGCCATCTTGAAGGCGCGCAGCATCTCAATAATTCGAATGATTTTTTATATAGGAAAAAAGTAAAGGCGTGAAGCGCCTGTTAGCGAGCCGCCTTGGCGGAGAGTAGTTTCTGGAAAATTTCCTCACTACTTTGAAGGCACGAAGTGCCCGTGCAACGCCGGGCCACGTGCGTGGTATGTCTTGAAATCGAATGAACATTAAATTCTATCAAATAATATAACTTCAGAATGAGGTAAAAGTTAGAGAGGGAGGACGTTATGCATCAACATACCGCAGGAAGCTAATCTAGCTGCCCTGGCAGGTATTACTACTATTAAAATCTGTTCGCGTCTGTCTGTCTGTCTGTCTGTCTATCTGTCTGTCTGTCTGTCTGTCCGTCTGAAGCTTGAACTCCTCAAAAACCGCTGAGCGTAAAGAATCAAACATAATACCATTCGATTTGAAATTTTCTAAGGAAGACAATAAGACCAACCGCGTAATTGTACGACGTTAATTAGCTGAGATATTAATTAAAACGTTAATTAAATTCTTTGCACTTTTAAAATTCCAAGACATTTATTTCTTTCAGTTGCCATTTTAAATTAAAGCGTTAATTAAATTATTGCACTATTTTAAATTCCAGGACATTTATTTCTTACCGTTGCCATTTTGAATTAAAACGTTAATTAAGTTATTGAACTATTTAAAATTCCAAGACATTTATTTCTTACCGTTGCCATTTTGAATTAAAACGTTAATTAAATTATTGAACTATTTAAAATTCCAAGACTTTTATTTCTTTCCGTAGCCATTTTAAATTAAAGCGTTAATTAAATTATTGAACTATTTAAAATTCCAAGACGTTTATTTCTCACCGTTGCCATTTTAAATTACAACGTTAATTAAATTATTGAACTCTTTAAAATTAAAGAGTGTTATTTCTTTCCATTGTCAATTTGAATACGTGTTAGAACAAAGTTCTAACAATGGTTTTTATTCTAATTATTAATGACTTATATTTTTCTCTGGTACCATTTTGAAAATGTGTTTTTAAATAAAATTGCAATTGCTGTTTTTAGAAGGGACTTTTTTTGGCTGCGATCCAAATATTAAAAAAACTTTTTCGTTTAGAATTTTGCAATTAATTTTACAGGAAGAAAGAGGTTTGGAAATAATTGTTTTTGGTAAGGAATTTTATTTGTTATTTAGGGAGAGTGCTAAGTATGCGCTACTTGACGTCGTCCTTTTTTTTTTTTCGAGGAAGCATGTGCAAATAATTCGATTGATTCTTTGATGCAGGAAAACTTTTTAGCGAGCCGCTTTAGCGGGGAGTAATTTGTTGGAACTTTCCTTGGTACTTTAAAGGAGAGCCGCCTTGGCGGCGAATAGTTTGTTGAAACTGTCCTCGCTACTTTAAAGGCGAGCCGCCTTGACGGCGAGTAGGTTATTTAAACTTTCCTCACTACTTCAAAGGCGAGCCGCCTTGGCGGCGAGTAGTTTTCTCAAACTGCCTTCACTACTTGACAGCCCGTGCAACGCCGGGCCACGCAGCTAGTTTATATTAAAAACTGAGTACCTTTCTATCTTTCTTTCTAACTATCTTTCTTTCTATCTATGTCACGCTTCTTTCTCCTGAACGTCAATGAACTGAAAGTCGAACCAGGAACCGATAGATAGGTAATTTTTCAGGCTTCATTAGTTTCAATCTATATAATTATACGATTTTAATTGACGAAGATATCAATTTATAAGTAGTCAAATTTAAAGCGATTAAGCCTAATAAATGATTAAATATGAAATACATTGTTGAAACGTGGTTGCTATGAAACAGTAATAACAATGATAATGAGAATTTTGAATGAAGGCTTAACTAAATCAAACACGAAACTCATTAGCGGGTCACGTACGTAATATTTTTATCGCTAGCTACTTGAAATATTTTGAAACATTCATTTGTTGAAAAGCCATCTACTTATATTAAAAACTGAGTATCTATGTCTGCTTTTTTCCTTTGAGCGAGCTGAACTTACTGAAACTTTCCTCACCATCTTGAAGGAGCAAAGCATCTCAATAATTCGAATGATTTTTTATATAGGAAAAAAAAAAGGCGTGAATCGCCTGTTAGCGAGCCGCCTTGGCGGGGAGTAGTTTCTTGAAATTTTCCTCACTACTTTCAGGGCACGAAGTGCCCGTTCAACGCCGGGCCACGTGCGTGGTATGTCTTGAAATCGAATGAACATTAAATTATATCAAATAATATAACTTCAGAATGAGGTAAAAGTTAGAGAAGGGGGACGTTATGCATCAACATACCGCAGGAAGCTAATCTAGCTGCCCTGGCAGCTAGTCTACTTATATTAAAAACTGAGTATCTTTCTTTCTTTCTATCTTTCTATCTTTCTTTCTATATGTCAGGCTTCTTTCTCCTGAACGCCAATGAACTGAAAGTCGAACCAGGTACCGATAGATAGGTAATTTTTCAGGCTTCATTAGTTTCAATTTATATAATTATACGATTTTAATTAGCGAAGATATCAATTAATAAGTAGTCAAATTTAAAGCGATTAAGCCTAATAAATGATTAAATATGAAATCCATTTTTGGAAAACGTGGTTGCTATGAAACAGTAATAACAATGATAATGAGAATTTTGAATGAAGGCTTAACTAAATCAAACACGAAACTCATAAGCGGGCCACTTACGTAATACTTTTATCGCTAGCTACTTGTAATATTTTGAAACATTCATTTGTTGAAAAGCCATCTCCTTGTATTAAAAACTGAGTATCTATGTCTGCTTTTTTCCTTTTAGCGAACTGAACTTACTGAAACTTTCCTCACCATCTTGAAAGCGCGAAGCATCTCAATAATTCGAATGATTTTTTTATATAGGAAAAAAGTAAAGGCGTGAAGCGCCTGTTAGCGAGCCGCCTTGGCTGGGAGTAGTTTCTTGAAATTTTCCTCACTACTTTCAAGGCACAAAGTGCCCGTGCAACGCCGGGCCACGTGCATGGTATGTCTTGAAATCGAATGAACATTAAATTATGTCAAATAATATAACTTCAGAATGATGTAAAAGAGAGGGGGGACGTTATGCATCAACGTGCCACAGGAAGCTAATCTAGCTGCACTGGCAGCTAGTTAATACTATTAAAATCTGCCCGCGTCTGTCTGTCCGTCTGAAGCTTGAACTCCTCAAAAACCGCTGAGAGTTGAGAATCGAACGAGGTACCATTCGATTCGAAATTTTCTAAGGAAGACAATAAGACCAACCGCATAATTCTACGACGTCAATTAGCTGAGATACTAATTTCAACCATAGTTAAATTTTTGCACTTTTTAAAATTCCAAGACATTTATTCCTTTTCATTGCCATTTTGAATTAAAACTTTAATTAAATTTCTTGAACTATTTAAAATTCCAAGACTTTTATTTCTTTCCGTTGCCATTCTGAATTAAAACGTTAATTAAATTATTGAACTATTTAAGATTCCAAGACATTTATTTCTTACCGCTGCATTTTGAATAAAAACGTTAATTAAATTATTAAACTTTTTAAAATTAAAGTTATTTTTTTCCGTTATTTTGAATACGTGTTACATTAAAGTTTTTATTCTAATAAATGACTCATATTTTTTCTCTGGTGCCATTTTGAAAAGGTGTTTTTGAATAAAATTGCTATTGCTGTTTTTAGAAGGGACTTTTTTTTTGGCTGCGATCCAAATATTAAAACAACTTTTTTGTTCAGAATTTTGCAATTAATGTTACAGGAAGAAAGCGGTTTGGAAATAATTGTTTTTGGTAAGGAATTTTATTTGTTATTCAGGGAGAGTGCTAAGTATGCGCTACTTGACATCGTCTTTATTTCTGAGGAAGCATGTGTAAATAATTCGATTGACTTTTTGATGCAGGAAAGCTTTTTAGCGGGAGTAGTTTGTTGAAACTTTTCTTGGTACTTTAAAGACGAGCCGCCTTGGTGGCGAGTAATTTGCTGAAACTTTCCTCGCTACTTTAAAGGCGAGCCACCTTGGCGGCGTGTAGGTTGTTTAATCTTTCCTCACTACTTTAAAGGCGAGCCGCCTTGGCGGCGAGTAGTTTTCTCATCACTATATTAAAGCCCGTGCAACGCCGGGCCACGCAGCTAGTTCTTATATAACCTCGGATAATTCCTTTTTTTTAAATCCTATTTGCTGCTAGATTTTACTGCTGCAATAATTCTTTCTAAGTTTTGATGGTCTTTAAGATGCCATAAAACTCATTGTGATGTATATTTCTGTCGCTCATTGTAAAAATTATGTATCTTCATGTTTTTTCGCGTATTTGTTTGCTAAATGGAATAACATTTAGTTACATCTTTTAGTATAAAAGCGAAGCGAAGCCAATTTCAAAAAATTGAAATTGATTGATTCAAAAAAAAAAATCTAGTGATAGTAGCTGAACACATATGTATATTTTTTATAATTGAAAAATTGAGAAGGGCTTTTTATATAATAAGGCATAGTAAAATAATTTACAAGGAGATACACCACTTTTACAATCAGGGGCGGACTGGCTCCCCCATGAGGGCGCTAACCCAAACCTCTAAAGGGCGCACTTCAAAATAGCACCCCCCCCCCCCACACACACACATTTTCTGCGGCAATTATCCGCAAGGTTCTCGGTTTTTTGTACAGCAAAATTAAGTTTGGTATAATATATGTTACAGAAGAGTGCTTTGTCGCACTCCTTTACAGATTGTATGTGCTTCAGAACTTACAACACAAATGTGTAATTTGTAAGAAAAGCAGTCGAAAACTTTGTACAATTAATGAAGTTAAAAATGCAAGACAACGTGTCCAAAGGTACAAATAAAATGTTAAAAAAAGAGTTTGAAAACTCTAGCAAATAGCTATTTCGGGGTTATGACAAATGGAAGCCCCGTCATCAGTGCGAGAAGAGGATGGTGATGGTTCAACTGACCACAGTCAAGTGAACCCCACGTTTTTCGGTTTGGGTTCACTTGACAGTGGTCAGTTGAACCATCATCTTTTCGCACTGATGATGGGGCTTCATTTGTAATAGCCCCGAAAAAGCCATTTGCTAGTTTTCAAACTCTTTTTTAACATTTTATTTGTACTTTTGGACACGTTGTCTTGCATTTTTAACTTCACAAATGTGTTATCCTGTTCCTATCTTCATTGTTCGTAACACTTTTTATACACAATGCGATTAATTTTTAACAAAACACAATGTTTATCTTTTTATCACTCATTTTTAGCCGTTTTTCGTAATCCGCGATACCCGTACCACCCAATTGCGCGGATAATTGGGAGTATACCGTAGTTAAATTATAAGTTAAACCTGCATAATAAATGGGTGTGGGGTGTGGTTGAGTATGCTTCTTATACAAATCCACAGTTTGCGCCGGATCTTTACCAAATTTTGTACTAAAGTCCTTAGCTGCTCAGAAATTCACATTGAAGATTATCGGAACTCAAAAAAAATCCTAAGAGGTCTAATTTAAATTTTGAGTCATACTGCCTGGTTAGCCAGTTTTGTAGGATTATATTGGGGAAATAACAACAATAAGTTTCCGTCGGATCTTTGCCAAATTTGTCACAAAGGTTTTTCAATACTCAGAAATTTCATATGGAGAGAGAAATAGGTGTGTTTAAAAAAATCCGATAAGGTCTCAATTTAAATTTTGAATTAGCTAATCCTTCACGTTGGCGTGAAATTGTACACAATTTTTTCTTTTATTTGAGCCTAATTGATGAACATGCGTCTTTTGGCTAAACTTTTATTGTCACGGTAGACCGTGCAATGCCTAAGAAAACAGATAGTAATAAACAATGACGATGTTTATTCCTCTCATTTCTCAATGAAAGTTATATTTTATACGAGCGGGTTATATTCTGAAATGTTTTACGGAAATTTTTTACTTACTCTCATGCAGGGTCTCCAATGAAGCGTAAATAATAATAAAAGCAAAATCTATATAAAATCATCTTTATTAAATTGATTAAAGGCTAAAAAGATGAAATCCTTTAAAATAATACACCGATAAATAAAACTTTCTGTTCACAGAACGTTCTGTACATCTGGCTCTAATTTAAACGCGTTTATTTTCATTAAAAATTAAAGTTACTTCCTTAGCTACAATTTCTTTGTCCTCTGGTGCTTAACAAAAATTGCATTACTTATTTGTGATTTCTGTCTCAAACGCTTTTAAAAACTCTAGATTCGTAATCTTAAACAAATTAAAAATCTGACCTAACTGTTATGAGTTAAACCCTCCAAAACCATTGCTAGTACTTTCCAAACTTGTCTAGATAAGTCATGTGAATGAATTCGGAAGTTTGAAAAAAAAATTATAATTTTCATAATTTGCGAGCCCTCCTCATTGTGTTAAAACCGATCTTGTAAAACAATAAAAGATCGTTATAATGCACACCATGGAACACGTATATAGATTTAAATAAAATACTATTTTAACCATTATTCACAAATGTAAGGGCTTCATCACAGAGCTTCATCCTGCACTAAATGGTTACATTTTAGCTGCTGTGTTTAAAATACAGAAATAGTTTTTTTCAATTTATTGTTTACCTTTGAAAAGTTGTGCGAAAAAAAAGAATTATGGTGTGCGTATATATAGATTCAGCGGTTTAAGGGTATTATCCGCTGTATTTTTACGTACTTAATGCTGTTTTGATGATCCGCTTTCTATTAAAATGCTCATGAAAATAGGAAGGAGCCAGTCAATCAACTAACACAATATTCAGTAAATCATTATTTAATTTTATTTTAGGCAAAACTAAACATTTTTGTCGGTAGTATATGTTTTTCAGTGCAATACAATTCAATTGCTTACTCATGCAGCTTTCTGACATCATAAAAATACCTGCCTGAAGAATCTTTTGACAACCGATTTCTCTAACCAACATCAGCACACATGAATTCGTAACCTCAGTCAAGGTAGATTGGCACTTTGACTTGACACACACACACAAAAGAGAGAGGAAAACGCACAAAAATAAGAGCGCTCACTTTGGTTTAAGACCATACTACAACATATCCCTTTTGAGGTGTTATGAATTCAAAGTTTATTTTTTACGCTATTCATTTAAACCGTGTTCTGAAACTTTTATTAAGTACTTCACGCGCTTCGAGTAAAAAAAAAAAAAAAAAAAAAAAACACCAAAGGAGCACAGATTCGAAGGCGCAAAGATGCATAGCCCAGAGGAAGATGGTTTTTTTGTTAAAGGTCCTCCTTCCAGACTACCTATCACCTCTGGGGGCGGGTGGGGGGCAATGAATTAAACTGAATTATAGCACATTATTAATTATAATCTTCTGCAACAAACTTTTATAGACTATTTCATTCGCTTCGAATTAAAAGAAGGGGGGCACCCAAGTCAACTAGATTCGAGGGTGCAATGATACATAAGCCGGAGGGCGCTCACTTTGGATTAAGACCGTACCCCCCCCCCCTCCGACTGGACTGCCTTGTTTCATACCCTCCGAAAGTAAGGTGGAAAAAACGAAGGCGTACAGGTTCGAGGGCGCAAGGGCGTACAACCTGGAAGGCGCTGTATTTTTTTTTGGCAAAGATCCCCCTTCCTATCACGTCTGCGATGCAATCAATATAAGTTAATTATAACAGGTACATTATTGAGTATAACCATTTTCTTCAATCTTTTATAGATTGCTTTCCGTGCTTCAAACATTAAGATTTAAAAAAAGGGGGGGAGGTGGCTTTGTTCACGGCGCAAGGACGCACAGACCGGAGGGCGCTAACTTTGGATGAGATCCCCCTTAAAGACCACCTATCACTTCTGGGGTACAATAAGAACCTCCTTCTGATAACGCTTATTAACTACCTTTTACATGTTCCAAACGGGAAAAAAGTAAAAAATAAGTAATTTACTAAAGTTGAAGGAGCACTGGCTGTGGGGGGGGGGGGGGGTTACTGTTCAAGCTGTTATGGGTTACTTTCAAACCTTTAAAATTAAACAAAAAACCGAAGGCGCACACGTGTTGAGGGCGCAAGGGCGCACAGGCTGGAGGGCGCATCTGCCCGCGGGCAGGTGGCCTCTACGGCCAGTCCGCCTCTGTTTACAATGAACGTTTGTTGAATGATTGTCACAATAATTTCTACTCTAAATGAATAGAACACTAACATATCACTTCAGAACAGGAAAACATTATAATTCAATCAATTTTCTTATCACTCTATTTCATTTTTTGTTTTACTTCATTTTTTTTATTCTGAAAATAATGTTTCGTTTTGTAAAATGCTGCTTCTAGCCAGAATACGGGACTTTAGCCGTCCCGTATCAAGGTTCCCCGGGACGCGGGACAATATTTCAAAAAACGGGACTGTTCCTTGAAATCCGGGACGTCTGGCAACCCTGGTGCTAATGGCCGTATTTTTTCAATCGGCACTTTTCGGAATTTCATTCGGCAAATTAAGAATTTTCCCACTCCCAAAAATTTAAGTTTTGGGCGCCCTTGAGTGTACCAAACGCTTTTTTCGCTAAAGCGTCACAGCAGTTCAAGTTGATGCCAGTTTAAACAACAATACCTACAGTTTTGCAGCTTTAAAAAAGAAAAAACTGGTTATTTTTACAACTCTATACCCACAAAGGTCATTTAATACAAAGCTTCCCATCACCACAACCTACGACGCAGTTTGTGCGTTCACGTGATAGCTGACACTCCCCCCCCCCCTCCTCCTCTGACTCTAATTAGCATCGTGTTTACAAAAATCGATATTCGGCAGATAATGAGTCGAACTTAAAAATTAGTACTCGAGTAACTCCGCGGCTAATCATTTCGCTGGGGTCCTTCATCTGCATGGAGGCTGCCATCACGTGTTTGTTGGTCTTTTTTTTTTTTACTTTCTCTCTCTCCGCCTCCTTCGCTCCATCCGTCGGGGAGCGAGAGATGTAAACATGTTTACGAAAACGCGAGAAACCGCCCTCGCGCTCTGACGTATGCAGGAGAGGAAGAGGAAGAGAATTTTTCACGTGATGAGCATTGTTCTTTTCCTGCCGGCTGCGGCTGAGGCTCGTCCATTAATGACCACGCGTCGACCAAGTGCCAGGCTTTGGTTTCTGACAAAAGAAATGTGGTGCGTCTTTTTGTTTTCAGGACTGATTCTGTCCGCCACCTTGCCTAGTGGCACGAGAATACTCGGATGAAGTGGCTTGGGTTCGAATCCCGGCTCGGGCATCGAGCATTACTCTTCCAGTTTTCTCATGTACTAGTTATTTCATGAACAAATTCATTCGTTTATTTTTTCATCATTCATTCATTTATTAGTTCCTTGAATCAATCATTTTATGCAACAATAAATTTAGGGCCCTGCTCCACATCAGCAGAAAACGCGATCGAAACCGAAGGCAGAAACCGAAAATCCGGGTACTTTCCATAAGAACACCATTTAATCCATTTTACGTTTCTGCTTTATTTTTCTGCTTTACGTTAATGTGGAGCAGGGCCCTCAATCATAAAACAGAAAATGTTTCACTGCAAAAATTTCTTATTTTTCCCTTTGCTCCCTGGTTTCTTGAGGTTCAAAATTTCCACCTTTTCTGAAGGTATAAAATAAGTGCCGAAAATGAAGAATAATATTTCAACGATAGCTGTATTACAAAACACGTTATTCCTTCTTCATATACACCACTTTTCAGAACATATTTCAATTTTTTTTTTCATTTTGAAACAGGTATAAGTTACGCGTCACATTCCCCTGTGTATCTATACATTTTCCATTGTTTCATATTTCAGCAGAAATTGGTCTTTTGAATAGTTAAAGGTGAGGACTTTCTTGTTTCAGTCTTTAATTTCGGTTTCTTACTCGATTTGTTTTTCGTTTTGAATTAATTTGTTAAAATGATGTTTAAAATTTGTTTTTAAATGTTGTTTGGACAAACCATGGGACACTGAATTTTGCTATAAACTGAAAGAAATAATGTGCCTGGGTGAGGTGAAAGAGGCATAGGAGGTGAAAAAGTTTTTCTACCTCCTAATAGTCCAATAGCTAGCAATGTTGAAAAAATAAGAATTCTAAGACGTCTGGAGTTTTAATATATCTTTCCTGAAATTACTATTACTTTTACTTACACACAGTGGCGTAGCTAGGGGTTGGCAGGAGTGGCTCTTGCCACGGGCGCAGCAACCAGGGGGGCGGCATTTTGACCGATTAAAAAAAAAAAAAAAAAAAGATCAAGTCCAAACAGACTAAAAAATTAAAATTTGAAAGACACTGAAAAATACAGCTGTCCAAAAAATAAAGACTGAAGTTGAACAACAAGAATTTGAATTTAGTAGTCTAATTTTCCACTCTGTCATATTTTGCAATCATGCTTCATACTTGAAATTACATTCTAATAAAGTTAATTTGAATAAAAGTGAAAATTTTAATTTTTTAACTAATATCAAAAAGTTGTCCAGAAATTAATGTCATGTCTGTTACCATACACATTTTTACAATTTTTAAACCTTGTACATTGAATTCTGGAATGACAACACTTCTATAGTACTGAAGCACATGGAAACAAGAAATAGCAACAGTCATTTTGAATGTTCAGTTTTCTTTAAAGGAAGCAGAAGTTTTTTATTAGTATGTATATTTTTATTATGTCATGTCTGTTACCTTAATTACTTGCATAAAATAATTTTTTTAATTAATTATTTCAGCTAGATAATTTAGTTTAGTGGGATTGTACTCTAAATCAAGTAGAATTTTTAATAATTTTGTAGAATTTTTTGCCCCACAATATTTTTTTCTTAAAATGTCATGTCTGTTACTTGTCATGTCTGTTACCATATTTAGTAACAGACATGATAAATCAGGTAACTTGACATGCTATTTTTTATGGTAAAAATTCCAAAGATATTTGTTTTTTTCTTTTTAGAATGAATTTTAGTCAGAATACAGAATTAATGGACCAAAAGAATTTTTTTTGGATATATCTTGTGTCATCCTTAAAATGTACAGGAAAAAATACATTTTTTGTAAAAAAAAATTTCACATTTCGCCTCAAAGAACTCAACTGTTCTGTTAAGACAAAGAATAGAGTATGACATTGGCAAAAAAAATATTTCAATATATTGTTGGCAGAGGAAGTTATGACCGTTTGAATATCGGTAAAATATGACATTTTTCATATTTCGGCCTTATGCAACTAAAAGCACGTTGAACTTTCCTCGATTATTTATACATTATTTTAAAGTGCTTACACTGGTCTTTCAAACGACACTACTTTTGCCGTGCCAACTGAAATGTACAAGCTGTTTTTGGACCTCAAAAACGCTTAAAAACGTCAAAAATCCCTTGTTTTGAGGGCCTTCACTGACCTTACGGCAACAACTTACCACAAATTTAACATTCATTTTGTAAAGTTTCAACCTTCTATATTCCATATACAAAAAGAAAATTGGAGTTAAACAGTTCCTGGTAAGAGTTTTGGCTCACGGCAACTTCCATGTCTTGAAAATCCGCTTAATTTTTGATGCCGCACCTTCATCTTTAGGGATCCATAAAAACTAAACAACTCAAGTTTAGAACAAAACATTCTGGATTTGGTCTTTCAATAAGATAATAAACATTTGGTAATTTTTGGGAGAAAATCTGAGAGGTCATGAATTACAGGCGTGACACTCTCTCAGATTCTTGCAATAGTAAAACATATACAGTAGGCATTTAGTATTTAGAAGACGTTGGATAAAGTAATGGGATTTTGGGCTCCGCTGAAATCTAAGAGGAGGGGCATGTGCGCCCCTTGCCCATGCGGTAATCAGGCTCTGAGAATCTACATTAAATGAAGATTCCAAAAATGAGTAACACAAGTACAGCGCAGCGGCGCGCGGTTTTGAACGAGTAACGTTTTCAAACGCTGTTTGTGCTTCGATGGCTCAGTATAGAAGGTTCGAAAGTTCAAAAAAAAAAAAAAAAAAAAAAAAATGATAAATAAATCTTTTTTTAGTGAGTTTTGATTTCTTATTTTGGAATTTTTTCTATTTTACATGTACTTTAATGAAGGGCTCTCACTTTTAAACTGTATATAGCTCTACTTTGTTCTTTATACTCATTACCGTTTTAGTATTATTGGGAGGGATTGAGCTCGATTTGTAATCAGGCCAGTGCAATATGTTTTGTGCTCTTTCTATTGTCAAAATAAATAAATATAGCTATTGTTTCTATGAACATGAAAACGCCAAGTGAATGTTGAGGGAAGATGCATGTACTCTACGCTACTTCAGTGGGGCGAGCCACTTTTTTAAAACGGAACACAAATATACGTGCTAATCTTTTTTTTTTTTTTTTAATCATTCTCAGTTCGAGCACAGTCGTTGTGGTACTCGCTAATACCATCCCTATTGTTGTCCCGTGTTTGTATGCGCTGTATTTAAAATTTAAAAAAAAATCAAGAAAATACATCTGGTACTTTAAAGCCACGGAGGGAACAATTGCCCCTCTCCTAATTCCCCTCATAGATAATATTAGTATTAAATAACGGCGGGTCTCTGCTACATTTTAAATACTTAAAATAAAAATTATTTATTCATAAAAAAATCGGAGGCCTAAAATAGCGAACTTTTATTTCGCCTGTATGCAAGGAGTCGTATTTATTAAGCCAATTTCAGTTTAATTGTGCTTTTTATATTTTCTTTGATTTCCTAAGTATAATAGAATCAAAGCTTTGATTTTTATTTAAAACTAGCGTAATACCCGGCGTTGCCCGGGTGCTTATTAATACAACATAGCATTCAGGGAAAAAAAGTTTGAAAGAGTTCTATTCATATGAGTATAAAATAATTTGCAACAATCTGTCTCTTAGGTACAAACTTTGAAAAAAACTAAAATATTACAGAAAGTTAAGCGTTTACAGAAAAATAGTCTTATCAAAAGGTGAAAATTAAAGATAAATGTTGTCTGTGTTTTGCCGCGTCCACTGGCATGAAATATATGCACATGGAAGTGAAAAAATTGCATCAATTTCACCCGCCAAATTTAAAATATTAACTTTTCTCTATTAATTGTTCCCACCTACAAAGGAAAAATTATTATAACTCGGAAATAAATCTATTTCTCGTTCTGAAGGCTTTACAGACGCAACTGTCGTCGCATTGCAAATTTGAAATTCAAATCCGTGGTTCTTTTTATAAAGTCCACATGAATTATGATTGTTTTTTACTTATTTCAATGCTAAAAGGAAATAGGTGAGCCTTAAGTTGAAAAGTCATTACTTTAATCGTAATCATTGTTGGAAAATACTCATATTTAAAAATCTTAAATTTCATCAATTTAAATGCTAAAAGGCCTATCTTGATTACAATATAAATAGGCTAGATTCCTATAAAAGGGTCATTTTTTGACAAAAAATTTAAATTTGAGCTTTTTACATTTTTTAAAATTTCAAGACCCCGCCTATGAGAATTCTAGGTCATCAAGGAGCCTCTGTGTCAAGTTTGATGAAAATCTGACGCAAACTGTGGATTTGTATAGAGAACAAGTATATATACATACACTCATTTTTATAGATATAGATGCCCAAATTATGTTTATTTTATACATTTTTCTCGTGTTTTAAAACAAATTATATTTTAAACAAAAGCTGTCGTGGGAAAAAAAAACACACTATGTTCAATAACGAATTGCAAGAATTATTTGTTTTTTGAATTTATGTGAAAAGATGGGGAAAGGTAGGAACGCCCCGAACTAAAATTGTTGGCGAGACAAAAATTCTAAAATTAAACAAATAACTTGTCAAAAATAAAACTTGAATTTTTCCCAATAAAACGAACAAGCAGACATATCATGCACACATAACATGAGGGGGAACACTGAGCACTATTAAAAATGCTAAAAGAAAGCAAAAAGAAAAAAAAAAGGTTGCAACATTGTCTGCAAATTTTTCGAATAAATAAATCAAAATTTTTGGAGTAAGGACATTTTAGGAATTCACAATGACCTCCCATCAGAGCGACCTCTAAGTGGGGGGGGGAGGGGTGGCGCAATTTTTCAAGTTCGCCACGGGCGCTGGGCCCCCTAGCTACGCCACTGCTTACACAGCAGGGGAATGTGAGGCAAAGTGAAATAGTTAAGTTTACTTACCTGCTTCAAAGGGAACAAATGGGAAATTTGTTCTAAAAATTATCGTACATCAAGAAAGAATAATGTATTTTGTAACACAACTTTTGTTTAAATATTATTTTTCATCCTTGGCAGTTAATTTGTACTTTCAAAAAAATGTGGTAATTTTTCACTTCAAAAAATCATGGGGCAAAGTTGTTATGAAAAATTTTCTATTCAACGATTTACAGTAGTTTCCATCAAATGAATGCTTAAATAAATGACAAAAAGAATTACAAATGAAAAATAAACGAATAAGTAAATAAATGAATGAATTAATGGGTGAGAAAAAATAAATGAGTGAATAAAATAGAAAATAAATAAGAAAATGAGTCAACGAATGAGTAAATAAGTAAATAATTAAATAAAAGAATGCAGATAAATTAATAAATGAAGAAATACGTAAGTGATTCAATACATGAATGAATAAGTAAACGAAATTATCTATTTCATTTTACCCCATCCACTTTGCCCCGCGTGCAAATTACATTGAACATTTAAAATCAAAAGATGCCTAGTATAAACTAAATACGGACTACACTGTACATCAGTAGATTTCAATTAATAGTTTGCAAATTTATTACAAAAATTTTATCATGGAATAATAACAAAAATATTTTTGAAAAACCACGAATAGTTCACAACAAATTTATCAAATTTTGAAAATGGCTTGCACAATTTTTTTGTTAATCTTTGGAGCTACTTTTTTTTTCTGACGGAAATCAACTATATGTCTAGGAACTTAGTTGAATTATCACTAGATAGGTGGCGCTGCAAAAAGTGGAAATATTTTACCATTTCACTTTGCCCCTCTATTTCATTTTGCCCCACACTCCCCTATTACTAATTACAGTATTAGTATAGTATTAATACAGTTAAATTACTTAATGCAATATTATTTCGTGAAACTTGTAAGATTTAGAAGTTTAGTATATTTATTACTCAACTTAGCAGTAGTTTTTTTTTAATTTGTTTGAATCAAATGGTATGGAAATAATTAAGTTCTCGAATTTGCTATTTCAAAGAGCGATAACTGTGGCCAAATATGGCGAAGCATTGTCTCAGTGAAAAGTAGTCGCTCAGTTGAGAATTGGAAAAGAGAAAAAAAAAAAAAATACCTCCGCACAACACTCCGAGATTCGTTTACTCGAAATAGATCATTTCCTTTGTCTTGCTTCCTTGTTCGTTAAACGCGATAGAAAGCGCAACTCTTTGAAGAGGAGGTATAATTCATTTAGAAACTTAGATGCAGTCGCTACTTTTGAGGTAATTACATGACGCACTGGCTAAGGGAGCAGCAGATAGCTAAACGGGCTTGGGAGGAATGACATTAACTCTTTTAAAGAGTCGAGAAAACACTTTTAGAAAACAACTAATTGGTCTGCTGCAGCGGACGGAAACCGTCGATCTTGAGCCTATTTTCAGTCGGTTGAGTAGATGATATTGGACCTTACATTCTGCCAGTGTACCATAAATAATCCTAAATATAGTTTTAAAAAACTAACAAATACGCTTTTAGAGTAAATCTAACCGAAAATAAGTATTGAATATCCGCTTAGTTTACATGCACTTATAATGCGTCAACACGTAACGTAATACAGTTTAGCCTTTAGTGATAATACTGTACCTCAGAACCAGACTAACGTAAGTCCATTTTCGTCACTTTTCAGTAGAGGGGAAAAACGATTGTCGAATACATGCAAAGGATGGGACTCGCGCTATTTTCACGCTGCTAAATAATTGTGAAGGAATTTATTTTATAGAATACTGTTTTAATGAGTCGATGTGGAATAAGATTCTACATACAATGAAGCAAAAAAGTGAAAATGGCCATTTTTGGACTTACGTCGTTCTGGTTCTGAGGAACAGAATAATAGTAGTAAATATATTACTTTTATATTTACAAAGAACGTGACTTATCTTTTATTCAGAGTTACATACAAACAACTGAAACACTAAAATATATCAGCATGTAATATAGTTCAGCCTTTAGTATTAATAATAGCATAAAATATATTACTTTTATATTTGTAAAGAACTTTTACAAATCTTTTATTCAGATTTACATATATACATTCAAACATACAAATAAACCCACATGTGAAACTTATAAAAGCGTATTAAAAACATTATTTACTGGAACAAAATTAGGTTCAAAAACTAAATCAAACGTTATTTGAAAAAAATTCCATTTTTTAATCACAATGCTATCAATTTTAAAACAAGCAATATATTTTCGTTTAAAAATTATTGATATGAGTTAACAGTGCTCTCATAATATTTGAGCAATTTAAAGCACCTACTTAAAAAGGACCAAAGACTGTTTTGATAACACTTAACCTACAATTTGAAGTTAACATAGTCTCAACTTAATCGTTCATGCAACACAATCGTTAAGTCTATAGCAGAGACGTGCCGTCTGGGTAGGCAAGGTAGGCAGTGCCTACCCATGAAGAAAACATACAACTTTTTTAATTTTATTAAATGACATAATTCGCTGATTGGGAAATATAAAGGCATTAAACAGCGAATTTAGTGGAAAAAACACGGAAATTCTCATTTTTCTTCCTTAAAAAATTATCGACTACCGCTGCTTTTCGATCACTGTATCTTTTACCATGCATCGTCTCAGGAAGTGCACGTGCCCCGCACTTTTCTCCCCTAATGTTCGAAAAGCGGCGACGAAAGGCTGTCCGAAAAGTGCCTTTGCGGTTTCTTCTGTTCTCCGCCGAAACTTGACTGCGT
Organism: Uloborus plumipes; assembly: GCA_038373865.1. Classification (NCBI taxonomy): domain Eukaryota; kingdom Metazoa; phylum Arthropoda; class Arachnida; order Araneae; family Uloboridae; genus Uloborus; species Uloborus plumipes. The sequence goes on from JAXGGA010013709.1 coordinate 29,925, forward strand.
CATGCGCAGAACCATGCCTGTGGAGTCTGTGACTTTTCTAGACGTCTTGACGACGTCTTTCGTACAGTACTGTTGAATACTTGCAGTTTGCTTTCTCCATTTCGTGTTTTCTTTTTCATGAAATATAGTAATTTTCAAATGTTTTGTGTTTTTTTGGATCCCGCTTTTTCGTAGGATTAAGTTGAAACTCCATCCAACATGGATATAAGATAGTTTATAAATTACATACATATATGCAGGCGAATATTCCTGCACACATGAATATAATTTGTATAATAAGTAAACAGCTTTCATATTTACATTATTTTATTGCTTTTTACATTTCATGCGTTTTTAATGATATATATTTTTCTACAAATCTTCGCATCTGCCTACCCTAGGCATTCATTGACGGCACGTGTCTGGTCTATAGTGTATGCCCCCCCCCCTCCCTCCAGGTCGATCTTTGTATTCACCGAACTTGGAAAGTAGATCTTCAATCAATTTAGGTTGCCGACCGCTAGTCTACTGTATTCGCTTTTTGCAATCAATTCCTCAGTTCTTACTTTTTCAAGCTTGGTTTTTCACAGCAGTACGTTTTAGCTTTTTCTTCGAATGGATGACATTATTCTTCGTTTCCTTTTAATAATTAGAACTGTTCTTAGGGGGACCCAAAAGGACTTTTTTCAAACTGTAGTCGGATGCGCTTTAGCATTATTTATGTATATATAGGCTAAACTAAAAAAAAAAACAATAATAACTAACCAGAAACATTTGATAAAAGTATATTGAACAGTTCAAAAATATAAAAATAATATGGAAATCACTAAAAATTAGTCTTGAGTCAGGAACGTACTGGTTTTAACTTAAATATCACTTACTTTGATTGAAATGAAGAAACCAACGTAAATAAAGCACAAATTACTAAGAAAATACATCATATTGCGAGTTTAAGGCTACAATGGAGCCTCGTTATCACTGCAAAAATGGTCTACACAAAACAAAAATTCATGAGAGAATGGCAGTTTAAATTCCAAATTGTCTTCGAGTATAAAAAGAAAGCCAAAAAAGAATTCTGTAATGCATTGAACATTTTTTCACTGATGAAAAGGCCATTTTAGCCTAGAAATCACTTTATGCTGTATTTTCTTGATAATTTTTACTTTATTTAAGTTTTTCTTTTTTCATTTCAGTCATATTGTGCAGGAAAATTCTTTGTTCATTTTTCAAAGCATATTTTATTAGTGTAATATTTAAAAGTTAGCCAAAAATATATGAATGCTGAAACAAACTTAACTAATGTAGAAAAAAAAACTATAATTCCTGTACGCTCTTCAAATATGTACACTTTTTTCATTACGTTATCTCAAAAACTGCAAGTTTCCCATTTTAAGTAATTAACAATACACTAATTACTCCGGTGAAGTTTTGAAAAAAAAATCTGTCATTAATAAATGAATTAATATTTAATGAAATATAATTGAATTTTTCCATGAGGTGTTACCTTCATGAATGAATATAAGTGATATTTTCTTACGTAAGTTAAACACAGCAAAAAAAAAAAAAAAGAAAGAAAGAAAGAAAGAAAAAGAAGTCTTCAAATCTCTGCATTTTCCGATACAGGTACCCCCTCCCCTTCTGCGTGGGCATTCTTAATTTTTTGCAAGCTTTTTTTGTGTGGTAAAATATTTAAAAAAAAGTTTGCTGAGTAGTTTTTAAGAAATTACATATTCTATACTGCAGTAGCGTCACTACGGGGGGGGGGGGGGGGGGGCTGGAGCGGGGTTTGAGCCTGGGGTCACCCCTCTGGAGTGTGACACTAAAATGGATTAAAGAGTTTATGAAAAATATGGGGACAGTTTTGAATTTTCCCTCACGTTTTAGTAGTGTAGAATTGGTTGACAAATATACTTAAAAATAGCTTTACAGCACAAAAAAAAAAAAAAAAAAACCTTTCAGGGAGAAGGATTAAAAGAAGAGTGTAAAACAAAAGGAACAAATTTTACTTCAATAATTTATGGTTACATTTTTTAATGCAATCGATTTTCGTTGAATACATGTCATTTTTGTAATAAGAGCCTTCCTTTTAAAATCTCTTTTCTGTTATATATACTAAAGTATTTCTGAGACCTAAAATACTGCAACTCCATTTTTACACTCTTTAAGTACACAAATCTTACTGATTATCGCTCGAATTCACCAAATCGTTTTCAGTTATTTTCCTAGACATTAAAAAACAAAATGTTTGATGTATTCTCTTGTGAAAACTGGCCTTTTCGCGAGATCAAGACCAAAAAGAGCACCAAATAAAGTTTTCAGGGGATGAGATTTTGTATCAAAAAATTATCTGAAAAGAAAAATACATTTTATATTTTTTCTATATATATATTATAAAATATTTTATTCTAGTCGACGTTTTGGCATTCTGCGCGAAAACACTTAAAGTAATCTTTGCTGCACTAGCACTACCTTAGTAAAAAAACGTAACTTACAGTAAAAGAAAGGAAAAGATTAGAAGTGGGGAAAACTGTACAGCGAAGCAAGTTTCAATACTTTGAAAATTCCCAATTAGTACTATTGTTGTTAATTTTCTCTAACAAGCAATTAAAACATGACCATTTCACATCATTAGAAAACTACAAATTATAAAACACAGTTTATCATCTGATGTATTAGTTACTATTTTACACTAAACCTTCAAATCGTTCTCTAAATCTGTTTGAGATAATTAAGGGGAGGATCTCTTTGGTATACAAGAAAAGAATGTTGACGCAGATACTTAAGAGAACAAACATGTATTTACAAAATATTAAAAAAATTAATAAAAATGGAAATTTGATTAGTTTGATTCTACAGATCGTTTGAAAGCTTGTTTTAACGAAGAGAATGATTTTTTAGCTCTCCACATGAAAAAAAAAAAAAGCATTTATTAACCGACTTCAAAAAAGGAGGAGGTTCTCAATTCAAAGCGTATGTTTTTTTTTTTTTTTTTTTGTTCGCACATAACATCTGATCTACTGAACCGATTTGGACGATGTTTAAAAGTAGTTTCGATGGTGTTCAAAGAAAAAAATTATTTTTTACTTTTTTAGAGCAATTTCCAACTGAAGTCGGTTTTATTTTTTTTTCCAAAAATATTTTATGTTTTGAGTAATATGAATTCTGAACTACCATAGAAAGAAGGAGTGCATAGTTATTCTGACCAATCAGATAAGATCAAGTTCAATTGAACAGCCATATCTGTGCGACGCGTGTTCCCAGGAAACGCTGTTTTTAAACATAGCGACTAATTTTAGTACTTCCATAGGAAATGCGACCGGTCATTGGAGTTTCCGTCTTTATTTTAGCTAACAGAAGAACTGAATTTGTTCTCAAATAATAAAAAAAAAGTTTTCGCGGCAAAAGGCAACTGCCATTGATAAATTTTATTCTGAAAATATAGTTTGGATTTTTTTTGCTCACGCGTATGTGTTTCGTTCTAAAACGCTGTGCTGTGTAATCGAAACCTAAATTGCCGTTCTAAGCACAAAAGTCGTGTCTGCATATTTTAATAAAATTGAGCTCCTTGTGACGTATTTCAGGGTCTCAGGCCCGTTATTTAGGGGGGGGGGCAAGGGGTAGCCCCCCTGGCTTTGAGAAATCAATGTATTTACATACAAGTGGGCGTGTTTTTTAATGTTTTCCGGTGAAATTGCATGTGTTTGGACCCTTTGCCCGCCCCCTGGAAAAATTTGAAATGACGTCCCTGCAGGGTTTATAGAAATGTCCACCTCAGCCGAAGAAAAAAAAATACCGAAGTGAAAAAAAAGTATCAAAAAATAAATAAATAAATAAAAGTCATACAACATAAGAAGTTTTAAAAAATTGAAAAAGTATTGTAATTATCACTGAGATTAGCCATAATAAATAGTTTGTAGTGTGTTTAGTGCTTGTTATTCGATGGTTACGTTAGTCACACTCCATCTTGAGTAAAAGTGACACTTAAGACTAAGAAAAATTAAGATTTAACAAATCTGTAGTCACGCTGCTATTTTGGTCGAAAAAATATCTACCGTCAGTAATTTTATTTCAAATTCTTGGCAGAAATGACACATAGATACCGTGTACATTGTAAATCCACCAGCATAACTAAAAAATATTTTTTATCCTTTAAGTCACAAGTAAAAAGAGTTACAAAATCAGCTCTGGATGTTACGTTAGTCACTATAGAACAGTGGTGGCCAACCCGCGGCACGCGTGCCACAATGTGGCACGGCAGACCAGTAACAGTGGCACACGAAGACTTTCTGAAAAAATTCCAAAAGTGAGAAAAAAATGTCGATCTCAAAAATATTGATAAAAACAAAACCCCTTAAACTGATAATTATAATGATATTATGACAATTAAGTGTCAATAGCCTGGCTTACAAATTGTGTGAACTACAATATTGTTAAATACTTCGCATTAGCTTCGG
>JAXGGA010013710.1:0-34353 GCA_038373865.1 Uloborus plumipes
AACTCTTTCAAAATTTGATTTTTTGAAAAACATTGAATAGACCCAAAATTCCTTTCGTAATTTAGAGATTTTTTCTCAAATGAACTGTATGCTTATCTCTAACGGTTGAGGAAATAAAGGTCATGACAGTTAACTTAGAACACCCTGTATATATATATATATATATATATATATATATATATATATATATATATATATATATATATACACCCACACACACACACACAGATGTTTGCTGGAAGATGAACAAATATATTTCCAATTGCGAAAAACATCACCACACCATACATACTTTAGTGCATACAATGTAAATAATTTTATTAGATTTATAACAGTAAACTTTAGTTGAATGTTTACCTTCAGAAAAAATCTAATTCTGTCTTTTACTAAAAGTAACTGTAAGTATTGAACTACTAAGCAAGACATTTGAGGTATTTCCAAGTATAATATTTGTTAGAGCAAGGAAAAATGCGAGTTGATTTACTGGACGTGGAAAGCCATCCCTTTTCCTTCCCATCCGTCTAACCTTTTGTCCCACTGTTAAAAGCTGGCATTCCTCAACCCTGGCATTTTTGAAAAATCCAATAAGAACTCCAGCGTAGTTATTCTTTTCTCTAACTGCATTTCCTCTTTCTGTCCTGGTAATAGTTCAAGATTCATTCACCTAATAGGTGGCTCGTACAGGGGGGTGACTGCCCCTCACTTCCAAAAATAAAGGGACCTTACCCCCTCACTTTTCAGAGTTAAAAAGTAACGTTCAATGGAAAAATGATTGTTTTACTCAATGGATTGATTGATTTCACAAAAATAAAAGCTGAATATTTCTCAAAATAGACTTTTTTACAGGTCATTTAATCAGTAACGTTAAAATTCAATCATGTAAAAAAAATGTTGCTATATATTTAAATATACTTTAAAAAAAAAAGCTTATGGATATGATGCCCCCCCCCCTTTTCTTGACCCCCCACTTTGTCTACGTACCAGCCGCTTATGATTCACCCTTCGGCATTTTTCAAAGCATTTATTTTGGAGTGTTGTGGTCAGAGGGGTCAGGTAGCTCGAAGCCCGCATCCGAGATAACTTAATCAATAAAGGCAGAAATCGATGGCCTTGAACGTGTCCTTCACGCGCTTTGATTCTGAGGACGTCAAGTGGCGAATGAGGAGAAGAGATGGGGGGGGGGGGTCACTCGTGCAGCTGAGGGCGTGACCTGATCAAAATTTAATGCCCAACTGACAATGTTTGTAAATTACTCTGATAAAGTCTACCTAATTTAGCAAATGCATAATATCTTTGCATGATAGATCACTTGTTAATTTATTATGTAATTATGTAATAAAAAATCCTTAATGTCACTACTAGTGTTTTTTTTTTGTCAAGCGGCCCTTTAATTTTTTTTTCTTTAGATATTTATAGTTAAAATTTCAATAAAAAGTTTCAAAATTAAATTACTATGTACAAATACAGAAAATTAGGTTAGTTCACTTAGCGAGTTGAATTCATTTGTTAAATAAAGATATTTTTGAAACAAATTAAACTTTATGATTAGCATATAAAAATCAGTTTGTCACATCAAAAAAAAAAAAAAAAATCTTTGTGAGAAGATAGTCCTCAAAGTTTTTAACTTGTAAAAGAGTTTTAGACAAAGAAAGATTCAAAAAGTTTCGAAATATATCCAAATAAAATAAAAAAAGGGGGGGGGAGGAAAAAAAAGATACTATCATATTTAAGCAGGAAATACTTAATTAAACTATATTTAATTATATTATATATATAATAGACTAGCTGACCCGGCGAACTCTATTCCGCCTTAAAGGCAATAAATAAGCAAATTTTTGAATTTATTAAGTTCTTTATTATTAGAAAATACAAAAAAAAAAAAAAAAAATTAAGTACTTACATTAATCATTCATTATTGTTTCTGTATTTCAGTACATAGGTTGCTCTTCACTTAAGTACCTTGTGATACACAACATTTTTTGTTTTATTATCAGGCGCAAAAACAAACAACGGAGATGGTCTTCCGGCTCGTTAACATGCCACATATATGCAATGAGTTACACCCGTAAGATTTGAAGGCTAAAGCTGGGTAATGTGCAATGAGTTACACCCGTAAACTGCAGTCTTAGGATGCTATGATCGAGCTGTGGGTGCAATTGCTACATGCCACATATAATTGACCATGGGAAAAACAGTGATGTTTTAGTTTCAAACCACAAACTTTTAAGAATTGGCCTTGTGATTTGTTGATGGTTATGACAAATGCAAGACGGATCGGAAATTGAAGTCTTTTAAATTCAAACGGCATATCGGTCAGGATCAGCGGGATCCTCAGAATGAGCAATCGTTTCTGACAGCTTATCACATATAAATTTCAAGAGAAGTAACGCGTTTGTTTGTAATTTATTTCACAAAAAAGTCAAATAACACTCAACGCATAGCTATCTTACAACCTGTTTACTGCGCTCCGGAAGCTGCCAGAACGTGTGCTTTATGTCGCTCAGCCATGGAAGTGTCAAAAAAAGGCTTCGTAAAAAGGCGAAGTCAATAAGACATTTTTTCCATTTATGTAACTGACACACATAAATTATAGCCTATGTCCGTCTCCTGGCTCTAAGCTACCTACCCACCAATTTTTAGCCATATCAGTACAGCCGTTCTTGAGTTATAAATAGTGTAACTAACACGACTTTCTTTTATATATATAGATTACTGAAATAAAAGAAGGCATAAGGACACTGAAGTGAGCAAATATACAAAATGATGTATGCTACAACTAAGAAATAAAATCTGATGTGTGCACAACATGATTCAACGCACATTTATTAAGGCGACAAGAGACTATCATGTTTTTCTTTAGCAATTTTCAATGAATTTCTTTGAAATTTGCAGCATAGCTATATGTTGCTAACACTAACACATATAAAACTTTTTATTGAAATATTTTAAAATTATGTTTTTTTTTTCAATTTAAAATTTGAATTTTAACACTTTTTCTATATTAATCCTCGCGCCTGAAATTTCATCAAAATGACAAAATACTATCGAAATGTGGAACATAAAACACCATAAAATAAAATGTTTAGAGTACTTTTTCTATATATTGTGGCAAAAATTAAAGAAAAAAGAAGAAACTAAAATCTACATTTTTTTGTAAAAGATATCCATATTTCAATAAAACATAGCAAATATATTCGACACAGCTAATAAAATAGAAAATTCCTTCCCAACAAAATGTTAACAAACTTCTTAAGTACATGGCAAAAAATTTTTAGCAAATTGAAATAATGATTTTTTACTTTAGCAGTATGAAATTTGTAAACACGCGTAAAATTATGTTTTGAGAAAATTAACATTTACTGTTGTATATTTAATTATTAAATTAGTTTTGAATACAAATTCACCACAAATAAGGAAAAGCTATTTATTTACAATAGCAATAACATGTATTTAAATCATATAGTTTTTAGAAATATCATCAAAGAAAAACCGATTTTTTGACCATTTTTTGGTCATCTGAATTTCTCTTCTCACCTTAAATAATCAATGTATTTTTCATAACACAAAGAATAGTTCCATGTACTCATACAAACGCATTAAAAGCAATACTTCTTAAGTGTTTTTTATGAGACTTTTAAGGGGTTATGGTTTTTATTGGTGCCTGAAATTTAAAATTGCAATAAAATAAAAATATGTTCAAGAATTCAGTTTTCAGATTTTTCAATCTTTTGGAGTAGTTTCAAAAAAAAAAAAAAAAAAAACGGAGGGGATTTGAATACTGTAAACCTCCCCCTTGCATACGACCCTGCCTACACCTATATAGAAATTTGAAAATTGTTCTCTAAAAATGCTTAACCACTCAAGTCGCGCAGCGATGCTAAAGAAAAATCTATAGTATTATTAAGATATGACTACTTCTTTCAGAAACCGAAATACAAAGCAAATCGATTTGTATGCTTAAATTTTATATAGACGATTTTTTCCTTATTTAAGACACAAAACCAGTAACCGGAACTTCTAGCTCTGGTTACAAACATAATACTATTTTTAGAAGAATTCCTCGCTTTATCTCGGGAAAAAGTATCCGAACTCCCAGCTGGATTTCTTTTGTCTCATGGTGGAATTTCAACTTCAGCTGTGAGGAGCGGAGTCACCGGAGCAGGAAAAGAATCTCATTCAAACGGCTCCTCTATTTCAGCTATTTCAACCTCGAGAATTTGGCATTTAATCTCTTGCCTGTTCAAATATGACAATATAGGAGAACGGTCTATATTACAATAAATTGTTTGATTTTTTTTCAAATATTTATTGTTTTTGAAAAAGATGCAACAAAAGGGTGTGTCTTAATACTTTTTAATAAAACACGTAAATAAAAGAGCTGCAAAATCAGGTGGTTATTTGGCGAGGTCATACGTGTTATCAAATGATGTTGCGGTTAAAACGTATAGCTGTAATTAAATATCTATATGATTTGAATTCAATAAAAATCACTCACAGATAACAGATTAAAAGTTATTTTTATAAAAAGTTACAAATTTTAGTTTACGAACGTTTAAAACTTAAAAAACTTTGAAATGATGATTCAGACTGTTGCAGACTTAGAAAATAAAATATTAAAAATAGGTGAAAAAAGTTATCGTTTTTTTGACAGGGATCAATAATATGTCTAGGAACTTAGGTAAAATATTGCTAAATAGGTAGAGCTGCAAACTGTGAAAATATTTTACCATTTCACTTTGCCCCACATTCCCCTACCTGTCATCGGTACTCCCATGCAACAAACATCATTGCAAGTGTCTAGTAAGAATATAGTCATTATCAGAAGTTAACTATTTTTGTGACCTTGTGTTATTATGACAAATAAGTTTTTAATGGCACTGTTTTAAAATTCTGAAATATCTTATTTTGAATGTAGGTATGCACTTTTATTCATAGTTTTTATTTACTCTTTACATCTAGATTAAATGAATATATATATATATATTTCCTTTAAATGAGCGTCATTCTCCCTCTCTCCCCAATATGTTACGGTCAATGCCCAAAATAGACATAAATAGGGACATTCTGGCAAAGCCGGAAAGTAGCAAAAGTATTTGTAAATTGTACGACTCACTGTAAAAGTGAATTATTAACATGTAGTTCATTTTAAAACTCATTATCTAAAACATTTTGAAAATTTTACATTTAGAAAAAAAAATCCCGTTTTCAGCTGCTGTTTATCGTTAGACATTTCGCAGTGGAAAAAGTGATTTGCTTCATTTTAATAAAAAAAAAAGGTGTAACTAAATGTGATACCATCTAGTCAAAAAATCGCATTTTCAAAATATGGAGATGAACCATTTTTACAGCGAACGACATAGTTAACCGGCTTATGTGCCATTTTCTGTTGAGTTCGCGATTTGGTCGAACAACTCATGAAGTGACCGGGGGGGGGGGGGGAGTGACGGACAAATTTAAGGAAAAAATAGTGAGCATATTTTAGGACTTTCTCATAATCATAACTTTTGAAAAAGTTACAACTATTGGTAAGCAGGGGGACGGTAGAACAATTTTCATATGATTTTATAATGAGTTTGATTTCAGTTTAAATAGAAATTCAACCATTATTTTTCTCAGTTTTTGGCTTTAATTGTACGTTTTTTTTTTTTTTTTTTTTTTCATTTTTGAAAAAAGAAAAGGAAGTAAGAAATAATGATGATTTCTTTCTGTTGTTGAATTACAGGTTTTGGTAATATCAATGTTATTACATGCTTCGCGGTACAATTCAGAAAGTGCATTCAACATGCATTTCAAAAGAAATTTTTAAACAGTAACAATGTATATTATCAGCAGTTAAATGGGCTATTTAATGCACTTTGAGATATACGTAATAGGGTGGGCCGAAAAAACTTTTTTTTAATTTCGAATTCGTAATAGCGCGAAGAAGTAGCGAATTATGAACACAAAAAGAAGGGGGGGAAATATCGAAATCGGTTGATTCCGATTGCGCATAAGGCCTAAAGTTTGACAAAAAATGAAAAAAAAAAAAAAAAACTTCATTTTCGCGATTTTTTTTTTAATTTTTGAATTGGATGTTTTCGTAATGTAATAGTGCGGAAAAGTAGCTAATTGTGAAGACAAAAAGAAGGAAAAAAAATTATCGAAATCCATTGATATCTTCCGATCGCGCATAAGGCCTAAAATTTGACAAAATATGAAAAAAACTTCATTTTTGCGATTTTTTTTGAAAAAATTTTGAATGAGATGTTTTCATAATTTTTTCGCTCGGAAAAGTTGATAATTATGAAGACAAAAAGAGGGATAAAAAGGAGGAAAAAAATTATCGAAATCGATTAATATCTTCCGGTCGTGCCTAGGGCATTAACTTTGACAAAATATGAAAAAACATCATTTTTGCGATTTTTTGTTTAATTTTTTGAATTAGATGTTTTCGTAATGCAATAGTTTGTAACTTTTACTAATATAGCCTTAAAACATTGTGTTTTGATTTTGTTTTGGTCAGTTAATATCTTCCGGTTGCATTCTTCCGGGGCATTAACCCCAAAATTACCCAAAATAATAATAAAAAAAAAGTTACATTTTTACGCGTTTTTGGTTTTTGATGAATAATTTTTTGTGAAACAACCGTAGTATTTTTTGAGACAGACTGACAATAAGATAGAAAAACAAACTACCACAGGTTCAGTCGATGTTATCCAGTTGCGAAAAGCCTTAGAAACTCTCATGCGCAGATATCGGGTAGCAATCCAGGCAACGTCGCTCGCCTGGCTACGGCTCTCTTTTACTCCATCGCCGCTTTCCTAGGACCATGTCAGCTGTCTGCCTAAATTGTTTTCTCAGTCTGCGTTTCTACGTAGTAATCGCAGTGTACTATTATTTAGTTCAATCTAGCTGTTTTGATTTCGAAAATCTTGTAGTGTTCTGTAATGATGTAGTTTCCTGCTGTGTGTGGACTCTGTGATTTAACAAAAAGTTATGTAACAACAAGACAAATACTCTAATTAACAAGACAAATATTTGGCTGCCCCACTTTTGGCACTCCAAAGAACTGCCAGCATACTAACTGCCTACTGGCGAAGACACCATTATTAATTTCAAATGCCAAATTGAACCTTCCTTGAGTACAGCACCTAATGATGTCCTTGCCAGTGGACGGCTTGTTTGATGGCAGATCTTTTGGAGTACCAAAATTGGGGCAGCCAAATATTTGACTTGTTATTAGAGTATTCGTCTTGTTATTTGGCTCGGCAATTGCGTAACTGTTTCGTTAAATCACCGAGTTTACACAGAGCATAAAACTACATCATTACAGAAGACTACAATATTTTCAAAATGAAAACAGCTAGATTGAACTAAATAACAGTACACTGCGATTACTACATAGAAACGCAGACGGAAAAAACAATATAGGCAGACAGCTGACATGGTCCTAGGAAGGCGGTGATGGAGTGGAAGAGAGCCGTTGCCAGGCGAGCGACGTTGCCTGGATTGCTGCCCGACGTCTGCGCATGAGAGTTTCTAAGGCTTTTCGCAACTGGATAACATCGACTGAACCTGTGGTTGTTTGCTTTTCTATCTTATTATGAGTCTGTCTTAAAAAATAATACGGTTTTTTCACAAAAAAATATTCATCAAAAACAAAAAATGCAAAAAAAAGAAACTTTTTTTAAAATTAATTATTTTGGGTAATTTTGGGGTTAATGCGCGACCGGAAGATATTAACTGACCAAAACCAAATCAAAACACAATGTTTTAAGGCAATATTAGCAAACGTTGCAACTATTGCTTTACGAAAACATCTATGTCAAAAAATTAAACAAAAAATCGCAAAAATGATGTTTTTTCATATTTTGTCAAAGTTTAGGTCCTAGGCACGACCGGAAGATATTAATCGATTTCGATAATTTTTTCTCCTCTTTTTCATCCCCCTTTTTGTATTCATAAATATCAACTTTTCCGCACGAAAAATTATGAAAACATCTCATTCAAAACTTTTTCAAAAAAAAAAACGCAAAAATGAAGTTTCTTCCATATTTTGTCAAATTTTAGGCCTTATGCGCGATCGGAAGATATCAATGGATTTCGATATTTTTTTTCCCTTCTTTTTGTCTTTACAATTAGCTACTTTTTCGCACTATTACATTACAAAAACGTCCAATTCAACAATTAAAAACAAAATCGCGAAAATGTAGTTTTTTTTTTCTTTTTTTGTCAAACTTTAGGTCTTATGCGCGATCGGAAGATATCAACCGATTTCGATAATTTTTTTTCCTTCTTTTTGTTTTCATAATTCGCAACTTTTCCGCGCTATTACAAATTCGAAATTTGAAAAAAAGTGTTTTTTCGGCCCACCCTAATACGTAAATATCATCAAGAGTACTGTTCAAATAAAATGCCAATTAAATCAATTTTAATAACATTTATTTTAACATTGGTGTTCTAAAATATATTTTCATTGTATTGTTGCAAAATATGTTTACTTCTTAGTGGGGAGTTTTCCATTAATAGTACCACAACAACAGATTGACTTACTAGTAAGACAACTACTAAATGCAGGACTGCACGATTTGTGAAACACACATAGTGAACTCAAAATTAATGGACTTTCCAGGAAACTAAAGCCTAGCACTCAAATATTAAAGCAGGGAAGAAGATTATCAAATGGGGGTATTCAAAATTAGTTTGATTCTGTTTACGCTAATGCCCTTAATGCAATCCAAATCAATAAATATAACGATTTTTTAGTTATTCAAAGAAACAAAGAGCGACATAATAGAAAATAATCACACAAAAATTTAGAAGAAGAAAAGTCGACATAAAGGTTTGAAGAGGAAATCAATCTTTACTATAATCAGATCTCGTTTAAAAAATGAAAATGCGCAGAAAAAGAAACTGCACGATTGTTGTTTGAATTGATTCTTTCGGAAGAAAACGAAGAGAAATGTAGCTTATCTGAAACAGACAAAAGTTCTTTAAAGGTAAAGCAAAGTTCATCTGACAGTACCCTCTTTCCAACTCCCCTGAAGAAAAATTAGATTAAAAGATTTAACCCAATACTACTAACGTCGTTTCCAGTATCTAAACAGCAAAGTTGTCTTGAAAAACGTTAGAGCATTATTTGTGTATCTCAATCTAATCATTTAACGGGCATTTTAGTGAATAATTCATTTTTCGAAAATAACTTCACAAAAGCTTTCTTTTGCAGGTCTGAGTGCTTCACTTCACACTCTCCAGGGTCCCCCGTACCTACCACAGCTTCGTGGTTTAACCGGGATAGGGCCCTGAAGAGCGCTCTGTTCTTAATTTTGAACCAGAACCTAGGGTCGAGCAAACCCTAGGGCCCAGCACCCCCAGAGGTATCGTTTCACTTGGAGGACTTTGTGACCACGACATTTTTAACGCCTCCCAGCCACCATTAATCAAGGCGGTGGATCTTTGATCGGCTGGGTTTCGAACCCGGGTCCCTCCGGACACGAGTCCGATGCCTTACCGATCGGGCCACCACGGCCCTAGGTCTGAGTGCTGACTAACCTTACACAGACTAACTGCTTATTAGCTGAAATTGTTAATTACGTGGATAATGTATTCTCATTCGGAGAAATCATCGAGGATAATATTTTTTAAAATTTTATTTCTGATAACTTGCTTATTTTATTAAACATGTAGTGTCATTGTATTCTTTTTTTTTAGTTATTGAGTTTACGTTCCTTACTTTTCAATGGATCGATTGAAAAGTTCGACAGCTGTTCTGGAAGAACTTGAATAGCACAATGAACAAAGGTTACTCTAAAAGTAAGGCCCGTTTTTTGGTATCAAGTTATTTTTCTTCAAAACAATTGTTATATTTAAATTACTTTGTCGGTCTCTATTTTATTCTTCGTTATTTTCATTCTTATGTAAACATTCAACACATCATTCAACAAGCTTTTGAATGTCTAAGCCGCATAAATGGGCCGTCTATCACTTGCGGGGCAAAGTTCAATAGCTAAGATAACATAATTGTTTCAAAATGAAAAAATAGGAAATTTGTTTTAAAAATCAGTGTACATAAAGAAGAAAAAATCTATGTTGTTGCACCACTATCGTTAATCCATTATTTTTAATTTTTAGCAGTTGTTTTGTATCAAAAAAAGTGCAAATTTTTCGCTTCAAAAAACCATGCAGCAAAGTGAAAAATACAATATTTTTACAGTGAAACAATTTATATTTGATGAATTACCTTCGTTTTCATCAAATGAATGCGTAAATAAACAATTGAATGAATTATTAATGAATAAGGAAGAAATAAACAGGTAAATGAATTAATTAATATATGAGACATAAAAATGAGTAAATAAAATAAAGAGTGAATATCAAAATAAGTGAATGAATAAATAAATAAGAGAACTCATATATAAAAGAATGAATAATTTAATAAATGAAAACATACATAAGTGATTTAGTAAATGAATGCAGATGCAGACGAAATGAATAATTTCATTTTGCCCCATCCATTTTGTCTCGCACTTGACAAATAATACAGTGTACGTTTAAAATCAAAACATGTCTCTTATAAACTAAATAGGCATTGCACTGAACATCAGTATATCCCAGTTAATAGTTAAAATGCTAATTACACAACCATTATCATTTTATAATTACAATATATATTTTTGAAAATCCACGAATATTACAATAAAGCTATCAAATTTTGAAAATTACTTGCATATTTTTTTTTTTTTTTTTTGTTTTACCTGTTCAGCTATCAATCTTTTGACAGAAATCAGCTATATGTCTAGGAACTTAATTAAAATATTGTTTGATAGGTGACGCTGCAAACTGAAAGTATTTTACAACTTCAATTTGCCCCACAATTCCCCTACTTTTTTTGGTGAGGCAATTTCAAATTATGTTCTGACGCTTCATTGGTAACACCATCTAAGTGTAACAAAACTACTGAAACATTCACACAGAAAAATGTTAGATTTAGGTAACGTAAAGGGAAGGAAACATCGAACATATGCTAAAAAATAGCACTACCTAGACTGTGTTTTATCAAGAAGCGTGTTTGAAAAGGGAAAAAATCAATTTCCATATCGGCTTACGTTTCGGAAAAACATTGTCATACATTTGCTAAATACCAGACAAGTTGTAATATAAAATTTTTGTTCACCTTAAAACCTACTTTCTGAAAAGAATGCAACAGTTTTTGGCTATAAGAGTATCTGGCTCGTAAAAAATATTCGGTTGTTTTGTTACTTCAGTAAACTTAAAATGTGTTGGAAAAAGATGGCTGGGGAAATAAGCCTTTAAAAACATTGTTTTAATAGAACATTTTAAAGCATTAAAGAACTCGAAAAGGAATTAAGGAATAGATAAGTTTTAAGGAATAGATAAGTTTGACACCCTCCAATATTTCTAGAAGTAATAAGTTCTGTAATGCTTGAAAAGAGAATTTCTCCCTCCTCTCCCCCCTCCCTCATGTTGGAAAGCCTTTAATGCTCTGTAATATGAGTTTAACATTTTTAATGATACACAGTAGAAACTTTTTGGGGTGGAAGTGCGGCGAATGCGGTATGTGCCGTGTCACGTCAATTTTGCCTAGATGAAACAAATAAGCAATTCAGGCCTTTGTTTTTTAAGCCTTGCTTAATTTAACCTTTAAATTTTAATAGAGCAGTGGTTTTTACGTCATCCCGAAAAATATGATTTCATTCCGTCATTCTGAATAGAAAACTCTTTCAAATGTCTTTTACTCAAGAATCGACAACACAGTTTTGGGCAATTCCACGAAACTGGAGACATCACACAAAAAAAAAAAAAAAAATCAATGTACCAATAATTTTTTTTATTTCATATGATGTAAAAATGAATTTTCATAAAATTACGCTGAAAAGGTTAAAAAATCATTTCTTGTAAGTCTTATAGGGAAATTATTGCAACACCATACGTTTTCTTGTATTAGAGCTACTAAAAGTTCATCTGTTTTTTTACTTATGAAATCAACTGGTATGTCTACAGTCTTTTTTTTTAATTGAAATGTAGTTTGTGAGTACAGAGATTATGCCAACAAAGAAACTTAAAACTGTTATTATTTTGTAAACAATTTTCATAAATTTGGTCTCACATTCGTGTAACGTCAGTCACAAAATTGCTTAAAAGTTTGTTTTGCTTAAACAAAACTAAACCCAAGATTTTAACAAGTCATATTCTCTTCATTTAGGAAGATGTCTCGAATATTCTTCACTTAAATATTCAAAAGTAGTTGAATTTATATACTTAAAACTAGTTTACAATATGTAACATCAGTCACAGTAACATCAGTCCCATTTCTCTTTTCCACTAAGATGCTTAAAACAAACTACACAAATGGCACTAACTGCTGCAAAAAAGCAACACGGGAGATGAGAGAATTTTAAAATGATATGAAATGTGAAGATTAGTTAATGAAAAACAAGGTGCATAATAAATGAGCAGAGATAAAATAGAGGATTTTTTTGAAGTTATCACCTACCTAAGTTTTGTAAGTAAGTTTAAAATCAAGCTAAATAAAAAGATAAATTAGGAAAAGAAATAGAAGAAAATGTAGAACATAAAAGAGCTCGGTTTCAAATAGAATCTGACACCCCCCCCCCCCTTTTTTTTTCTTTTTAAATTGAAACTGAAAACAAGAACTCCTAACTCTATGTGTACGGCAGTTAAATCAAAGTTCTTGCCAATGAAAACTGTTAACATGGTTAAGTAATTTTAGACCTGATATGATTTTAGGAGACACATACTAGGCTGTGAAGATCTCAAAGCTCCTTGGAATAATGATGACTCTAAAGATTAGATGCTAACAAAACGTCTGCAATACTCTTAGAAGCTGATGAATTATTAGTGAAATAATAAATATATAGAAATAAAAATTGACAAAGCAAATTTGCAGAATGGAAACATTAGTATGTTTTTTTATGCAGCAAATTACAGTACAATATTTCCCTGTGCAATTACCACAAATGCTTCATAATAGTCTGCACTACGTAATGCTATTGCAACATTTTTTACCTAAAGATTTGGAGAACTTCAATATTAGTGAAGAAAGACAAATCAAACGATTTTATGTACTTCTTTTTTGTACCCTACAAAAAGTTTTTTACATACTGCACTTCAAGAAATGTGAAAATGTTATAGCTATTACCACCGGATTTGCAGTTTTGCTATCAATAGTTTATTTGAGTAATTCTTTTAAATAAATCAGAAGCTGGAGCAGGTAATTAGCAGCAACACTTTTTTGGCAGTGATAGTTTGAATCACCAAAAGTTCATAACTCTTTTTCAGTCTAATTCAGCAGAATATGTTCTAAAATTGAAATCTGCAGCAGGGAGAAGGCTCTTGTGGAATATGCTGGTCAATTTTATGAGGAGAAGTTAGTGGCATTGAAAAGTATAAGTAGCTAGTTAGTGTAAAATTTTAAGCAGTAAAACAGTTGGAACTGGCCTGAAATTGTGAATGAAATTTATTATTCACAATGAAATGCAATGCAGAAACTTAACGAATTAGAAAAATAAATGGGGCATAATAACTTTTAATTTCATGAAATTACATTAAAATTGTGACTTAAAATTTTATGAATGTACTTTTCTTGTGATTTAACTACAATTTTACAATTTTAAGCAAAAAAAAGTGCTAATTTTATTTCTAATTAGAAATAATTTATCATTCTGAGGCGAAATTTACTATTTAAAAAGTACATTTAAAGTATATGTATGCACAGTAAAGTCAAAGTTTTTTTTGAAATCATGTCTCACTAACTTTGTAATTAAAGGCAAAATATTTAGAATCACAGTTGTAAACAAGTGTTACATGGGCGATTCTCTGTAAACTGGTAATTGGCTGTCCGGACTGTATATTTTAAAAATAATAAAGTGTAATAAAGTAATTATCGCTCTTAATACAAGTAAAGCATTTATACTTTTAGGCCCAATTGTATTTGGAGTGATAACAATTTAATTCTTTTTACTAGAAATCATCTAAGCGCCAAAAACACAGTCCCCTGGCTGTCCCAATCCCATAGTCTAACTGTTAAAGATAGTATTTCAAAAAACCTATTAACACTACATAAATTTGGCAATTAATATCTAAAAATAGAATAATTATGCTATATTTTTCTTATGAAATAAGGTATAATTACGTATTTGCAAAACTTAAAATTGTCATTTAAATTCTGTCAGGAGTTTTTTCAAACAGTCCTCTGCAACAAATTCAAAGCTGTAATACGAAAAATCTGTAACTTTTGCAAATTTTTTTTGGCATGAAGTTAAAAGTAATCAGTGTGAATTTGCCGAAATCACCGAGAATGGTGTTAAAACGCTACTTTGCTTAGTTTGAGAGCCACATTTGTGATGAAAGTATGCATCAGGGTCGTTGCGAAAACAGTCCTCTGAGAAGTGATTTTATTAATATCAATTAATTAAATTATAAAACATATTAGTTATCATATCCACGGTTTGTGCCTAAATTTATAGGTAGTCTCGTAACTAATTATGTTCCAATAGTTTTGCAGATATTACGCAACAAAGAGCAAAAACACAGTCACCTGGCACAGTCTCCTGCCTAGTTATACTGGGCGGGGGACTTACCCGCTATCATGGTTTATTAGAAAAACACAAACTTCAATTGGCCCTCTTTCAAACCAAAGTAATAGAATTATTTTATGAGCAATAGTATTATAATTATGCGAACATTTCAAAAAACCGTTCCCGGACAGATTTCGTGTGAAAAATGACGAGTTTACAGAGAATCGCCCACATAAGAAATGTGGCAGTGTCGGACGTAAACGGTGTCGGACGTAAAAAATTTCTTTACATCCGACACCTAGATTTTAATTAAAAATATTTCTTTGTCACAAAATGTAAACAGGTTACATCAATGAGACTGAAGATCTTACTTTGTATACAAAATTAGATGTATGTAGTTTTAAAATTATTAACCCAGCATAACTAATCGTACATTTTGGTGTCGGACGTAAAACACTTAATTTGCTCCATGGGAATTCTGTCACAAATCAAAATGAATTATATTCTCACACATTTTTACAACATCACCTGCTGTACATTAAATATTTAATTGGGTATTCATCGTAATTCATAATATTATTATGTATATTTTGGAAAAAACAGAGTTTCTTTGAGAGTCGTCAAATATGCTTTGAAAACAATCTAGATGTTGACCTTAGTTTAACCTCTTATAACTTAGTTAAAACTTAAGTTATCAAAATTTAGACATGAATTTCAAAATATACAACTCTTTACCTTTAAAATGATATCTTGTTTGCTTAGAAATATCAATTTTGAAAATTTGACCGTCTGGTTGACCTTATCGTGGAATTACCTTGCTTTGTTTAGTTTCAGAGCCGCATTTGTAATGAAAGTATGCATTTGGGTCGTTGCGAAAAGTCCTCTGGGAAGTGATTTTATTGATGTCAATTAGTTAAATTAGGAAACCTACTAGTTATTATGTCCACGATTTGTGCCTAAATTTACAGGTAGTCTCGTAACTAATTATGTTTCAATAGTTTTGTAGATATTAAGCAACAAAGTGCAAATACAGTCCCTTGCCACAGTTCCTTGCTTAGTTATACTAGACAGGGGACCTACCCCCTATCATGATTTATCAGAAAATTACAAACTTCAAGTAGCCCTATAAATAGATTCATTTTCAGAGCAATAGTAATATAATTATACGAACATTTCAAAAAACCATTCCCGTACAGAATCCGTGTGGAAAATGACGAGTTTAGGTACAGAGAATCGCCCATATACCATATACTAGCAACGCAGTTACATTTTATACCTCATCTCTCGATTACATTCTCGCATCGTCCATTAAAGACTCATCTGACTGAAATTACGTGAAGACAATGCATTACAACAATGTACCAAATTTATAAGACACCAATTGTTGCCTCTTAGATCTCTTTAATTGGGGATTTTTATTTGCATGAATTGAAAAGTATAATTTTATGCATTTAAATTCAAAATTCTCTGAGAGAACTGGGTATGAAAAACACTCAACTTTATGACTGTTTATCACGAAAATAAATCATGTCTCCTTTTTAACACCTTCGTCTTTTTAACTCCAATAACTAAGAGGTAAGTGGAAACACTAAATTAATTTCCTCATGTGGTTTGTAGGTAGATAATTGCACTATACAAAATCAATTTAGAAGCTTAAGAATCAGCAAAACATAATATGTGGCCCGTAGGCTACATGTGACCTACTGAATTCTCCAAATGTTATTGTACATCATTTAAAAAGAAAAATTTAACAGAAAAATAAACGAGGCTCGCGTTTTAGTAAAATACACCCAAAAACATAATCTGCACCAAAATTTAATCTAACAAAAATGAAAGTTGAATAACTTAGTTTTTTTCGGAGTACATTTTTATGGGATAAAAGGAAACAAGTAATATTCGCATTAAAATAACTGGAAAGGTTAAAGTCATTCATAAATGCTTTGAGTACTTTTTCGCTTGATGCGTAAAATCAGTTATTTTGCATTCGTAGACCGACCCGGATGTTTACCCTACACCCCTATATACTTTAAGTAAGTTTTACCAATCATAGCCATACCCAAGTGATAACTCGGTACCTCAGAACCAGACTAACGTAAGTCCATGTTCGTCATTTTTCAGTAGAGGGGAAAAACGATGCATTCGACAATCGTTTTTCCCCTCTACCGAAAAAAGACGAAAATGGACTTACGTTAGTCTGGTTCTGAGGTACAGAACTAACCACTTGCATGCGCTAAGACAAAACTTTTATAGTAGACCGACATTTCTACATGCAATAAAACTTCTCTCAGCTCAAAAATACGCTATTACAAAAAACGTTCAGCTCTAAAGTGGACCAAGTCGTTCGTGGACTTGATCCACTTTCCGTCTGAACGCCTCCTATCCGAGTGATATGCATGAAGAGCAATGCATAGCAAGTCTGCAAGCTGAAGATAGTATTAAACTCTAGATTTCGCGTGACTTTATTAAGCACACAGGCAATTACACTGAATCATATTCTGCGTCCATCAAGAGCGACGTGCGGAAACTCGCTTTGGATGCGGACAAAATTATTAGTACTGATGTTAAGTCATGGAGCATCAAATGGATCACTAACGTCATTATTGGACTTAGAGAGTATGACACAGTAAACTCGCCGTCTTAGCCACATGAAGCACGTTGTCTTGGGGTTTCGGGGCTTTGGAAGTGGATCAGAGTCCAGTATTTTGCAAATTGGAATGGATAAATTTTGCATGCCGTTCTAAAATTTTAAGAAATTGGTAGTTATATTCGTTATTTTTATGCTAGCTAATAATAAAAGAGAAATACGTACATGTCTTGAAAAGGCTTGTAAATAGCGTTGTAAATGCACATTTACAAAAAAAAAATGCAGGCATTGTTTTGGGGCTATATGAAAAACCACCTTACCAATGCATAAACTGCGAGCTTATGAATGAAAAGCCTTATGACAAAAGTCAAGAGCTTTTGTTGCAAATTTGTGCATTTATAACAAGGGTTAATTTTGTTTTATTTTTTATCAAACAGTTGTTTATTCGTTTGTGTGCTTGTTTCTTTGGTAAATTTTCAGATTTATGCCTTGCCTCGCAGGGTTGCTTATATCCCGGCAGTAATACTAAAAAATTTTTTTTTTTCAGTTTATTGACCTACACGACAATACAAGAAAGATTTACTGCACAAAGGGAAAAATCACACTCAGGACACCGGTGAAAATCAAACCCATGATCTCCGGCATAGCAGACGAAGTTCACAGAGCCACGAAACTCTTCTCTATCTTTCTTATCAGTCTGTATGTCGATTTTTTTATCATAATCTTTAGAAGGCACTTGGTAGTGTAACTGACAAAGTTTATGATTAATGCAGCTGTATATTAGCAAAAAAACGTTTTATATTTAAGAACCTACTGATCGCTGAGTGACTTTTTTTTAATTTTTTTTTATCTCGGAAAACGACGTAGTGGAAATTAGTGGTTGTCAACAGATTTGAATAAAGTAGCATTAACAAGCTTCAACGCTTTGTATTTAAAACTTAGCAGGACTTTATCAACGAAATGGAGCTGAAGTCATTAAGGATGTGAAATGTAGTAAAGTCAATGTTTTTATAGTAACTTATTTACGGGCTATACCACCCATTGAGTCTTCCAAGAGAATAAGTTAATTATGTTAAACTCGGAATCACCATTATCATAGCCAAGAATTTTAGTAAGTTGGGTTCGCCACTTAAGGTTACATAAACCGATATAGTAATCCCCTAATTTTTCTATGTTGGATAACGAAAATTTACTGGACGCTGATTTTAAAAGCAAAATTGTTTATCAACAGGAGAAATTGCTGTAACCGTTACTTCAACAAAGTTTTGAGAAAATTACCCGATCTTACTTTACAGTAAACTTTGCTTATTCATGGTTTACTGTAGTTTTCTAATACAAAAACAGTTGTTAATCGCTTAAAAAAACTTATTTATATAGCTGACGAATTCTAAAAGAAAAATATCGCTTTTTACAGCCTTTTTCTTTCTCAGTCATTTGATAACCCTAAAGAGTAGATTGTACTTCCAATGAGGAAAGATTGGCATTATTAACCCATTAATGCCTAACGTTATTTTTTCCAAAGATATTTTGTATACTGGTGACAAACAGTGTTTAATGGACAGGAAAAATAATAAAAAAAATATTATGTAAAAAATAATTTTTTTATTAATAAAAAAAATCGTCCCTTAAAAGTTACGATAAACCCCAGAGGGTACATACTTTTTTTACTAAAATTGTTTTCTGATTACGATATAATATTTAAAAAGACCTTTTATAAGAAGAAATAAAATCAGCAATTAAAATAAACTGGGAAGCTAGGAATAACTTTGAAAACTTAGTTTTTTTCTTGAGATTGTGAGCGATGTCATTTTTGATAAAGATCATATTAAAACTGCTACAGAACACACTTTACAATGGTTATATGCTGCAATCTTTTAATAACGAATTGAAACAATACCAAGGTACTAATGAACACTATTATTTGGTTGAAATGTTCATTTGGGGGAAATTCAGACCCTTTTGGACCGTCCCTAAAACGGGACGCTAGGCATTAATGGGTTAAAACTCCTTATTAAGGTGTCCTTATTAAGCCACTGAAGGGTTGGGAGAAGAATACGATGCAGTGCAGCTTATGCAGCCCATCTGTGCAAACTATGTGCAGAAGCGACCAAAAACAAAAAATAACTACAAAGTATCCCGAATGTAACGATTTGTTTTCTCCTCATCATTGAAATAAATATGGAATTTTCGATAATGCTTTTAATTTTGTCAAATGAGATCTACTTTTTTAAATATTGACAGTAAAGAATTTTTCAAAATTTTAAACCTTGATAGTTCTAACTGGCGTTTTTTAGAGTTGGTCGTATTAAAATGCTGCTATTAATAAGGCCAGTTTGCCCTTTTTTTTTGTTAAACTGCTGCCATTCATAGTATAAACTTACATTTTTACATGGAATGATTTGCTACTGATTTGTATGTGCCATTTAATGACTGTACAAAGACTGGAGCCGATTCAACCATAAATGAGCGAAATATCAGGTACTGAACCTTCAGTAAGTCTTATTTATAACATGTATCTTAACTATCTACTTATATTAAAAACTGAGTATCTTTCTATCTATCTATGTCACGCTTATTTCTCCTGAACGCCAATGAACTGAAAGTCGAACCAGGTACCGATAGATAGGAAATTTTTCAGGCTTCATTAGTTTCAATCTATATGATTATACGATTTTAATTAGCGAAGATATCAATTAATAAGTATTCAAATTTAAAGCGATTAAGCCTAATAAATGATTAAACTTCCAAGACATTTTTTCTTACCGTTGCCATTTTGAATTAAAACGTTAATTAAATTATTGAACTATTTAAAATTCCAAGATATTTATTTCTTTCCGTTGCGATTTTAAGGCAGGAATTCAAGTGAAACACGGACGATCGCAACTCACCAATGCAATCGCAAATTCCAAAATTTGGATTCAAGTGAAACGAATTCACTTGAATTCGACTTACAGTAGCGGTTGCAATATGCGATCGCCACGAAGCGACTGCAATGGTGTTTCACTTGAATTCGGCCCTAAATTAAAACGTTAATTAAATTGAACTTTTTAAAATGAAAGAGTGTTATTTTTTTTCCATTGTCATTTTAAATACGTGTTATAACAAAGTTCTAACAATTGTTTTTATTCTAATTATTAATGACATATTTTTTCTCAGGTACCATTTTGAAAATGTGTTTTTAAATAAAATTGCAATTGCTGTTTTTAGTAAGGCCCCTATATATACGAGCCGGCGCATCAAGATTAAGTTTCACCACTTTGGATCCAGCGCGTGTTTGTGTGTTTGAGTGGTTGTCTTTTCCGGCCAGTAATCGCGTTTTGGTAATTTTTCACTGTGAACAACTATTAGCGGCACGTGGATTTGGCAAAGCTTAGCAATGTGCCAAAACTTTCTTCTGGTAACCCTACTCCGCAACAATGAAATTTGAAAGTAAAAGTTAAGGAATTGGATCCAAAGTGGTGAAACTTAATCTTGATGCGTCGGCCTGTCTATATAGCGGCTCTAGTTTTTAGAAGGGACTTTTTCTGGCTGCGATCCATAAGTAGTCAAATTTAAAGCGATTAAGCCTAATTAATGATTAAACTTCCAAGACATTTTTTCTTACCGTTGCCATTTTGAATTAAAACGTTAATTAAATTATTGAACTATTTAAAATTCCAAGATATTTATTTCTTTCCGTTGCGATTTTGAATTAAAACGTTAATTAAGTTGAACTTTTTAAAATGAAAGAGTGTTATTTTTTTCATTGTCATTTTGAATACGTGTTATAACAAAGTTCTAACAATTGTTTTTATTCTAATTATTAATGACATATTTTTTCTCAGGTACCATTTTGAAAATGTGTTTTTAAATAAAATTGCAATTGCTGTTTTTAGAAGGGACTTTTTCTGGCTTCGATCCAAATATTAAAAGAACTTTTTCGTTTAGAATTTTGCAATTAATTTTACCGGAAGAAAGCGGTTTGGAAATAATTGTTTTTGGAAAGGAATTTTATTTGTAATTTAGGGAGAGTGCTAAGTATGCGCTACTTGACATCGTCTTTATTTTTGAGGAAGCATGTGCAAATAATTCGATTGATTCTTTGATGCAGGAAAGCTTTTTAGCGAGCCGCTTTAGCGGGGAGTAGTTTATTAAACTTTTCCTTGGTACTTTAAAGGCGAGCCGCCTTGACGGCGAGTAAACTGTTTAAACTTTCCTCATTTCTTTAAAGGCGAGTCGCCTTGGTGGCGAGTAGTTTTCTCAAACTGCCTTCACTACATTACAGCCCGTGCAACGCCGGGCTACGCAGCTAGTAAAATACTAAACGTTGCAAATAATAAAAATATACGATTTTAAACAATAAATCAAAATCAACTTTCGTCATTTTTTTTCTTTTTTAATGTTTTTAATTTGTGAACTGCAAAAAGGAATGTATATAATAATGGTAAAATCTCAAGAATCCCAGATTTTTTTTTTCTTCTTTTCAAAGCACGTATGGCTTTTGCATCAATTTTGAATTTAGCACTTCGGTGACAGCTTTCCAGGATTGTAAATATTGATTTATGAAATAATCAAGTGATTAGAAATCATGGCCTCATATAAGGAATTTAATCTTTTGATGCATGCGATGAAGTTGACTGAGTCCTCCATTATTGGCATTAATCAGGTTGATTAATGGAACACTTTACTAATGCGCCTTCATATGATAGCTGTAATTGCCCCTCTCGAAAGCCTATTCGGACTTTAAATAAATGATCTAGCCACGTAGACTTGAGTATCGAAAATATTATTTCTAATAGTAGACGAAGCACCATAATGCAATCACATAACTACTTCAGTTGAATAACTCTAACCTTAACCTGAAATTCACACTACTTGTGTGACTGCCATAACATTGATGAGGCATGACATTAATTTCCAAAAGCAGAAAATTAAATATACCTGACTTATTTACTATAATAATCAAAAGTAGCCGGAAACCTTCAGAAGTTCATTCGTATAAATTTCTCCACGAATAAGAGGATAACTTTACTGTAATTTTTTTTCTTGGAAACGGTATGCTCACATTTCTAATGAAAACCAAATTATCCATGCATTTCAAGTCAAAAAAAAAAAAAAAAAATCATCCTTCTCCGTAAATGGCTGAAATTAAGCTAAAAAATTGTTTAGAGATCTCTTTACTTACTAAGCATAACTATTCAATAGATTTTCGTAAAAGTATCAATTATATTAATAAAGATATAATTATTTTTTGCCAAACGACTAAATTTATTTTCATATCTTTTCCTCATAATGTGTTGAGTTTTTCTTTTAATATTACCGATTTTTCAGAAAACTTGACAGCATATAAGAGAAACACAATACTGAAATTTAGATTCAAATACTGAAAAATTAATTAAATAAGATTTAAAGCAATTTTTCCCTGTGAATGAGGAAAGATAGCGATTTGTAACTTTTAAAATTGTGAGTCAAGTATATGTGGCGACTTAAAAAAGAATAGCCCTAAAAAACATCATTTAACCCTCGTGGGTTCCTTGGGGTCATATGTGACCCCAATGCAATTTCTGTTTAATATATTTTGTTAATCAACCATTTGTTTTTAATGGCATTTTGTGGCTTTTATTCTTCTAGTTTTCTATTCAAAATAATGCTATTATTGTGTTTTATTTTTCCCGAATTGCATTTTTTGCACATAAGACCCTTGGGGTCACTTCCCCAGAAGGCCAAAAAAAGAGGACGTTGCAACTTTTGTCCAAGAGAACTGGACAGAAAATGCATTGAAAAATGTCATAAGTGTTTGAAATTCACTTGCAAAAATCATGTTTTTTCAGGTCTGTAACAGATGTAAATAAATCTACAGTTATTGTAAGTTTTGCTCTAAAATTATAATTTTAATTCATAAACTAAATTTTACTTTAATTGTATCTTTTTATTTTTTGTTTTTTTAGCATTAAAAAGTGTGTGAACTTAAATAATGCATGTAACATTCAATAAGTATAATGAATTAGTTAAAGGAAGCATTGAGGTCGTTTATGACCCCAAGGGTCTTGAGTGTAACTGAAATGGGAGGGACCCACGAGGGTTAAATGATTTTCGGATATGCGACGAATCGTAAGAGATTGCTTGTTAAGTTGTGATTCGTGATAAAAAGTTTATTTGTGAGAAATACGTTATAGTTCAAAGCTTATCTAAGAAACATTTTTAATACAGCATATTCGATTGTCGATGTTAAAAAAAAAGAAAGATTATCAGTCGGATTTTTTACACATTGCCACCTGCACCCGGGTGCGAAAGTATGAATTTTTTTAAATCTCCATCTAAAACTTAAGTGCTCTTTGAAGTTCCTCCTACAAGCTTTCGTCATTTTTATTTAACCCATTAATGCCTGACATTTTTTCCCAAACATTTTGTATACTGGTTACAAACAGTGTTTAATGGACAGGAAAAATAATAAAAGAAATATGTCAAAAATAATTGTTTTATCAAGGAAAGGAAAATCGTCCCTTAAAAGTTACGATAGAACCCAGAGGGTACATACTTTTTTTACTAAATTTTTTTTCTGTCTACGGTATAATATTTAAAAAGACATTTTATAAGAAGAAATAAAATCAGCAAGTAACAGAAGCTGGGAATAACTTTGAAAACTTAGCTTTTTTTATTGAGATTGTGAACGATGTCATTTTTGATTAAGATCATATTAAAACTTCTGCAGAACACACTTTACAATGGTTATGTGCTGCAATCTGTTAATAAAGAATTGAAACAATACCAAGGTACTAATTGTACCCTATTATTTGGTTGAAATGTTCATTTTAGGGAAATTCAGACCCTTTTTTGGACCGTCCCTAAAAAGGGATGCTAGGCTTTAATGGGTTAAAATTCCTCTTATAAGCTTTCGACATTTTTATTTAAAATACTAATACTTCTGAAGATTTGGTTTAGTTTGATGCATAAAAACTTGCTATGGAGACTGGTTATTTTTGAAAAGCTTATGTCTTCGTACATATAAAATACTATAGAAAAATCCGCAGAATATTTGTGCAAAGTTAACTAGCTCCTGTGTGTGTGTGTGTGTGAAATTTAGAGATTACTAGCTGAACCAGCGAACTTTGTTCCGTCTTAAAGGCAATATATAAGCAAATTTGTGAATTTATTAAGTTTTTTATTATTAGAAAATACAAAAAAAAAGTACCTACATTAATCATTCATTATTGTTTCTGTATTTCAGTACATCGGTTGCTCTTCACTTAAGTACCTTGTGATACACAACATTTTTTGTTTTATTGTCAGGCGCAAAAACAACGCAGATGGTCTTCCGGCCCGTGAACATGCCACATATAATTGACCATGAGAAAAACAGTGACGTTTTAGATTCAAATCACAAACTTTTAAGAATTAGCCTTGTGATTTGTTGATGGTCATGACAAATGCAAGACGGATCGGAAATTTAAGTCTTTTAAATTCAAACTGCATATCGGTTGGGATCATCGGGATCCTCGGAATGAGCAATCGTTTCTGACAGCTTATCACATATAAATTTCAAGAGAAGTAACGCGTTTGTTTAGAATTTACTTCACAAAAAAGTCAAATAACACTCAACGCAAAGCTAACTTACAACCTGTTTACGGCGCTCCGGAAGCTGCCAGAACGTGTGCTTTATGTCGCTCAGCCATAGAGATGTCAAAAAAAAGGCTTCGTAAAAAGGCGAAGTCAATAAGACATTTTTTATATTTATGTAACTGACACACATAAATTATAGCCTATGTCCGTCTCCTGGCTCTAAGCTACCTACCCACCAATTTTTAGCCATATCGGTACAGGCATTCTTGAGTTATAAATAGTGTAACTAACACGACTTTCTTTTATATATATATAGATTCCCTGCTATAAACGATAAAGGATTTTCAGAAACGTATCTTGTTTTTTATTTATTTATTTATTTATTTATTTATTTGTTGCTCTTCTAAATCAATGCTTGAATAGATTTTCACTGTCAAGTATGGGTTGATGCATATTCTTCACATGACACAAGTTTCAGAACAATTAGACTGATATTTTTCAAGATATTTGAGAAAATGAATTTTCGAAAATGTCCGGATATTTTTGGGTCATATAATATGTGTGTCTAAAAAAAAACTCCAATAGCTTTCAATTTTCTTTCTCCTTAAATATTTAATGGGGTATACAAAATGTTATGTAAAACTAGTGATTGCGGTTTGCAGAAAGAAATATGTAGCCAAGAAGATCACTCATTACTGTATGGGTATAATATCTTTTACTTTAGTAGTTAACAAATAGTTACTTAAACTAACGTAAAACTGAGTAACACGAAAATGCCTTTTTTAGTAACACATAAAAACATATGTGTCATAAAATATAAATATATAAAAAAGAGTGAATTTTAAAATCACTTAAAACAAAATACACTGCTCTAAACAATTAGGAGAGCGAGACGTTTCTGCAACATCCCGATTTCTGCCTTAATCTCTTTTTTCTAGTCTTGGACGTTATGAACTCTGATTTGCATACAAAGTTTTCTTCTTCCTCTTTCTGGTTGGTAGTATATTACGATGATTCATTTTATGTTACTTATTGGTATACATCTTTGCGTAAATTTGTTAAAACCATTCCCAAGTAGCACACTTCGTTGTTTAAAGGTTGTAAAATGGTTATTAACGTTGTTTCAACGGATTAAAAACGTTTATGAAACGTTTAAACGTTTTTGTGCTACCTGGGTTTACTCCCCTAACTCTTGAACACTAATAACTTTAAAATATTCTATTACTATTGGTTTCACGTGAAAATTGTTATTTTTAAATTTCAACCTTTAACAATTTCCAAACTACGTATTTAAAAATATTCAAGATAAAAATATTGTCTTATATTTTCTGTAATATAGTTTATGATTCGTTATAACAAAATCTGTTTTCGAAGTGTTGCGACAGAGACTATTCTAGAGACTCCTTATTGGTTATGGAGATTACGTAATTGCGAATCCTCTTCCGACATACTGATGACACGAATACAGGTATCCAATGTCAGAAATTTATTACAACTACAGAGTAAAAATGTATTTGGGCGATTCTCTGTAAACTCTTAGTTTCCGGGCATGCTTTTTTTAAAAATATTGTTACAAATCTTGTAAATAGTTGTTGTTTTTCCTGCCTTGCATCATTT
The DNA here is from genome assembly GCA_038373865.1 of Uloborus plumipes. Taxonomy (NCBI): domain Eukaryota; kingdom Metazoa; phylum Arthropoda; class Arachnida; order Araneae; family Uloboridae; genus Uloborus; species Uloborus plumipes. The sequence goes on from JAXGGA010013710.1 coordinate 26,278, forward strand.
TCATTAGTTTTGGTTTTGTCTGGCGTCATGTTGCAAAAGTATCTGAAGATATCACCTTTATCACTTGTATACCGGCCTTGTAACGTTTTGTACTTTTTACACTTGCCCTAACTTTAATAAGCGTGAAGACATTTCCGCGTGGTTTTCGTTTTATCACTAGAATTTGTGAATGGATTATTCAAGTTTGTGAATGAACGAACACTCCGGATTTTGCTAGAATATTGTCGTAATTTCGTTCTCGAGTATAAATAGCTGGCCTTGAACACAGTCAGTTAGTTCTTTCCAGATTTGATCTGGTGACTCGTTTTTATTCGCTTGGGCAGATGTTTGTTTTGCTTTTGTAATTGCTTAGTTACTGTTCACGTTAGATACGTGGTGCTGAGTTATTGTTGAGAGTACAGTGTACTGTTTGCTACCTAATTGCTGGATGTTTAGCAATTGTTTCCTGATCCTATTGTAAATAGTGTACATACTTGTAAATAAATTTATAGTTACTTCCTCAAGATTGGAATGCTCATTTAAAGAAAGTTGAAGGTGCTACGGACTCGTTACAATTTTGGCGCCCAACGTGGGGCATCTTCAAGGACTTTCTTGGAATTACCTGTGAACTTGGACTTTTCTTCCTAAGGACTTTTTGACTTCGGAATTTTATGGTAATTACTCGAGCAATGGATGAACAACTGAAACAACTCCTGGATGCGATCAACGCTGTTAAAAATGACATGGCCGCTAATCAAGAACAATTAAAAAATGATCTGGCTACTAATCAAGAACAATTAAAAAATGATCTGGCTACTAATCAAGAGCAAATAAAGACTGATATGGCGACTCTGGCTACTAATCAAGAACAACTAAAGAGTGATTTGACATCGAGCATAACTTCAAGCCAAGAAGAAATTAAGAGTGATCTAACGTCAATAAAAAGTTTGGTGGAAACTAAATTTATCAACATGGAAAATAAAGTGGAGGCTCTAGAAGATCGAATCACCACAGTAGAAAACCACGTGGAAAAGAAAATTAAAGAACTTGAATCGAAGTTATCAGCATCCTCCAACAACTCAAGTGACTGTGTAGCTGCAGCTGGAACTTCTCGTCCATCCATCAAACTGGCCACGTTTGACGGGAAGACCTCGTGGAATATTTACAAGAAGCAGTTCCTCATCGTTGCAGAAGCAAACTTTTGGGACTCTTCCACGAAAGCCTGTCACCTCGCAGCCTCGCTGAGAGGGGATGCAGCTGACATACTACAGACCTTCCCAGAGGACAAGATCCGCGACTTCGAAGCCTTATCATCGGCCTTGGAGCTTCGCTTTGGCGAAGCATGCCAAAAAAAATCAGCCAACTCCAGCTGAAATCCAGACTCCAGAGGACTGGAGAGACTTTGCAAGTTTTTGCAGCAGAAGTTGAGAGGCTTTCCCATCTTGCCTTCTCGAACTGTCCTTCGGATGTTCGCGATAGCCTGGCCCTGAACTACTTCATAGATGGAGTGCGAAATCCAGAAATTCAGACGGCTCTCCGGATGGCGGACATTAAGGATCTTAAATCCGGTCTGGTCTACGCAATGAAGATCAAGGCTGCACAGCAAATGTCCCGCAAGGATCGCCATTCAACCAGGGGCGTGGAAGTGAGTGCCCAAGATTCTAACTCAACTCGTTTCTCGGAAATTGAGCGACAAATCAAAGAGATGTCGGGAATCCTGAAGAAGACTAGCAAAGACCAAAGTAGACAACCACTGAAGTGCTGGAAATGTGGCGGTGAGGGCCACGTACGGAGGAATTGCGAAGCTCGCCTAGAAAAAAAGACGTCTCCCAAAGTTTTCCAGATTTCCCCGAGAAGTGGCGGCTGCAACGGACTCTTCATTTACGCTTATGTGAATGGGTTTCCCTGCGAAATGATTGTGGACACAGGAGCCAACGTTACCATCATTAAGACTGATGTGGCTCGTCAATTTGGACTCACGATCTTATGGACGCCGCCCTGCGTTACTCTCCAAACTGTGACAGGTGACGAAATCGAGATTGAAGGAAAAGTGAACTTAGAAATAATGTTCGGGAGTGCCACTTACCACCACACGGCATTCGTCGCTGACATTACAGATCCTTTCATTCTCGGACTGGACTTTTTGACAAAATTTGATTTTTCTATCTACTTTAAAAATAATGAGCTGCACTCGATGAGGGAAGACATAGCAATTTTCAATGCTGAAAATAACTTAAAATCCGCTCATCAAATAATAGCCCAAACAGATTTATTGATTCCCTCTAGATCAGAAGTACTAATACCTGGCTACCTCAAGGAAAACAACAGCTTTAAATTCGGCCTCATTGAATATCCTAACCAGAATAATAGCCCAAAAGGAGTACTGGTGGCCTCTACGCTTGTGGACCTTTCAAGGAATGCAGTTCCTGTGAGAGTCGCCAATGTAAGTGAAAGACCGAGGAATATTAAGAAAGGAGAAGTGTTAGCAACTTGTACTCCCGTAAACTGCATCATCAGAAGAATTGATTCCTCCGAGACTGTGTCTTCTGAGTTCTTGACTTCGAAATTAATTGGGAGTGCAGCGTTATCAAAGGATCAAAGATACGCTGCGGAAAAATTGGTGGACAACTTCAAGCAGGTGTTTTCATCTACATCCGAGGATGTTGGTCGCACGAGTTTAACGCAGCATAGGATCGACACTGGAGATCATCCCCCTATCAAGCAGCATCCAAGACGACTACCGTTCGCCAAGAAGGAAGAGGTTGAGATCCTCTTGAAAGAGATGCTGGAGAATGACGTCATCGAACCCTATCCAGTCCTTGGGCATCCCCTATCGTCTTGGTCCGAAAGAAAGACGGCTCCACCAGATTTTGTGTTGATTACCGACGCCTGAATGACATCACCAAGAAGGACAATTACCCTCTTCCACGGATCGATGACACTCTGGACACCCTTTCCGGACACAAGTGGTTTTCGACCCTGGATTTAAAGAGCGGCTACTTGCAGGTGGAGATACATCCCGACGACCAAGAGAAGACTGCGTTTACAACCGGACAAGGCTTGTGGCAGTTTAAAGTGATGCCGTTCGGCCTCTGCAATGCACCAGCCACGTTCGAGCGTCTTATGGAGTCAGTGTTACGAGGACTTTCTTATGAATCCTGTCTTGTCTACTTGGACGACATCATCATCATAGGACGCAGTTTTGAGGAACATTTGGCTAATCTTAGGAAGGTGCTGCAGAAGCTTAAGGAAGCCAACCTGAAGTTAAGCCCGTCCAAGTGTAATCTGTTCCGCCGTGAGGTGAACTACCTTGGTCACATTATCTCTTCAGAGGGTGTACGAACAGATCCAGATAAGGTATCTGCAGTCAAGAATTGGAGCCGCCCCGAAAATGTTCATCAGCTGCGAAGTTTCCTGGGGCTCTGCACGTACTACAGGAAGTTTGTGAAGGGTTTTTCCAATATTGCACGACCTTTGCATAAGCTGACGGAGAGCAAACAGAAATTTGAATGGTCCAAAGAATGCGAGGATGCATTTCTACAGCTGAAGGAGGCTTTAACATCAACGCCTATTCTCTCTTATCCTCAGCCTGGAAAATCCTTCATACTTGACACTGATGCGAGCCACGAGAGCGTTGGAGCTGTTTTATCTCAAGAAATAGACGGTAACGAACATGTCATCGCCTACTGGAGCAAATGCTTATCCAAGTCGGAGCGAAATTATTGTGTCACGAGAAAGGAATTGCTCGCCATAGTTAAAGCTGTAGAACATTTCCATCATTACCTCTACGGCCGTAAATTCCTGCTCCGGACTAATCATGCCTCTTTAACTTGGCTGTTGAATTTCAAGAATCCAGAGGGCCAGGTAGCCAGGTGGATACAGCGGCTCCAGGAATATGACATCAAGATTAAGCACCGAAAAGGTTTGTCACATGGTAATGCTGACGCATTATCAAGAAGACCTTGTTCCGAGAACTGCCATTATTGCTCCCGAATAGAGAAACAGTACGGGACGACAATCCCTACTGCCTGTCAAGTTACTGCTACTTCATCATCTTCAGATCCTGATCCATGGAGTGACGACCAAGTAAGAAAAGATCAGCTTGAAGACCCAGACCTAAAGCCTATCATAGAGTTAATGGAGAAGGACAGTCGACGACCTAGTTGGCAAGACGTTTGTATCTACAGTCCTGCAACGAAAAGATACTGGGCTCTATGGAAATCTCTCCAGTTGCAAAATGGCGTCCTGTATCGGAAATGGGAATCTGACGATGGTAAATCATTCAAATGGCAGTTACTCCTTCCCAGATCAAGAATTCCAGACGTTCTAAAGGAGTTGCACAGTAGTCCGACTGGAGGACATTTTGGTGTGTTGAAAACCCTCTGCAAGGTTCGAGAGCGCTTCTTCTGGAGCAAGACGAAGGATGACGTAGAGAAGTGGTGCCATTCTTGTGATGCCTGTGCTGCCCGTAAAGGACCAAAGAGAGGAAGCCGTGGGAAACTACATCTTTACAACGTAGGAGCTCCTTTCGAACGAATCGGGATCGACATTCTTGGTCCTCTACCGAAAACTACTGATGGGAACAAATACATCCTCGTTTCCATTGACTATTTCACCAAATGGCCCGAAGCATATTCCATTCCGGATCAAGAAGCTACCACTGTAGCAGAGACTCTAGTCCAGCATTGGATCTCGAGATATGGGACACCTTTGCAGATCCACTCCGATCAGGGGAGAAACTTCATCTCTGCTGTGTTTAAGGGCCTATGTAAAATCCTCAAAATTGAGAAAACTCGAACGACACCACTACACCCACAATCGGACGGCATGGTGGAGAGATTTAACATGACAATCCTTAGTAATCTCTCGCTTATGGTCTCCAAAAATCAACAGGATTGGGACAAGAAACTTCCTCTGTTCCTGCTGGCCTATCGTAGTGCTGTCCACGAGACCACCGGATATTCCCCATCACGGATGCTCTTCGGACGAGAGCTTCGGCTACCTTGTGATCTCGTCTTCGGTCTCCCTCCAGATGCGCCTTCATCGCCTGAGGAATACGTCCAGGATCTCCAGGCCAGGTTGGAAGACGTTCATCACTTCGCACGGGAGCGAATCAACATCATGACGGAGAAAATGAAGACCCGATACGACACAAGGTCCACTGGCCATGACTTTCAAGAAGGTGACAAGGTGTGGCTATGGAATCCCATCCGACGTAAAGGTCTATCACCCAAATTGCAGTCGCATTGGGATGGACCCTACACAGTCCTCCATCGGCTGAACGACGTCGTAATGCGGATCCAGAAGTCATCACATTCAAAACCTAGGGTTGTACATTATGATCGGCTAGCCCCATACTATCGCCATAGTTCGTAAAGTAAATATAAAGCTACCATGGTAATTTGTTTGTAAATTTTGTAAATAACTTTTGCCTTTAATTGTTTGTAATATTACTTTATCAATGTTATTATTTCTTTCATGTTCTCACTGTTATTGTTTATCATGTTTGTGATTGGTCATCATGTAATGTGTGCACCTGTAAATTTTCCCTTGCTTCCTTTCTGGGGATTGTACTGCCCGGGACGTGCAGTCCTTGGGAAGGGGGCAATGTTACAAATCTTGTAAATAGTTGTTGTTTTTCCTGCCTTGCATCATTTTCATTAGTTTTGGTTTTATCTGGCGTCATGTTGCAAAAGTATCTGAAGATATCACCTTTATCACTTGTATACCGGCCTTGTAACGTTTTGTAGTTTTTACACTTGCCCTAACTTTAACAAGCGTGAAGACATTTCCGCGTGGTTTTCTTTTTATCACTAGAATTTGTGAATGGATTATTCAAGTTTGTGAATGAACGAACACTCCGGATTTTGCTAGAATATTGTCGTAATTTCGTTCTCGAGTATAAATAGCTGGCCTTGAACACAGTCAGTCAGTTCTTTCCAGATTTGATCTGGTGACTCGTTTTTATTCGCTTGGGCAGATGTTTGTTTTGCTTTTGTAATTGCTTAATTACTGTTCACGTTAGATACCTGGTGCTGAGTTATTGTTGAGAGTACAGTGTACTGTTTGCTACCTAATTGCTGGATGTTTAGCAATTGTTTCCTGATCCTATTGTAAATAGTGTACATACTTGTAAATAAATTTACAGTTACTTCCTCAAGATTGGAATGCTCATTTAAAGAAAGTTGAAGGTGCTACGGACTCGTTACAATATGTTCGTATAATTAGAATAGTATTGTATTGAAATGAATCTATTACTTTGGTTCGAAAGAGGGTCAACTGAAATTCGTGTTTTTCTGACAAATAATGACAGGGGAGTAGTCCCCTGCCGTATTTATAGGCTGAGGATGGTCGCCAGGGTTTATTTTCACTTAGTTGTGTAATATCAGCAAAACTGTTAAAACATAGTTAGTTACGAAACTACCTAAAAATTTAGACACAAATCATGGACATAATAAATAATATGTTTGATAATTAAACTAATTAACATTAATAAAATCACTTTCCAGAGGACTTTTTGAAACAACCAAGACATACTTTCATCACAAATGCGGCTCTCAAAATAAACTATGTTTCGTTTCTACATCGTTCTCTTCAATTTCGACAAATTCACACTAATTACGTTAAACTGCGTAACAAAAAACATTTGCAAGAGTAACAGATTTTTTCTATTGCAGAGTTGAATTTTCGACAGGGGACTGTTTGAAAAAACTCCGGACAGCACTTATATGACAATATTAAGTTTCAGAACTAGACCTTATTTCACAAAATAAATCATAGTTGCATTATTCTAGTTTTAGATATTAATTGCCAAATTTATGTAGTGTTTATAGGTTTTTGAAATATTACCTCTAAGTATTAGCGTATAAGATTGGGAGAGCCTGGGGACTGTTTTTAGGGCTTAGATAATTTCTAGAAAAAAAATAAAATGTTACCACAACGAATACTATTGGGCTGTCAAGTATTAATGCTTTGTTTGAATTAAAAGAGATAATAACTTTATTACACTTTCTTATTTTCAAAATACCCGATCCGGACAACCAATTACAAGTTACATAGAAACTTCCATTTATCATGGTATTAGATGAAAATCATGAAAACATAAAAGGTGTCTGTTAGTGTGAATAGCTATCATACTTCAATACACGTACTAGTAAAAATAAAGTAACACTAATTTCAAACAAACCGCATATTAAACGACGCCCGGTGTTTGCAAATAACTTAATTAGCCGTTTCTATGTGTTGGAAAGTTTTGCTTTTCTGTCCTTCTACAATCTACAAGTATTGCCTTGTATACAATCTACAAGTATCGTCAGTAATAGATGGCTCGATAGTCTGAAAGTACTAATACATAAATAAAATAAATACATATTTTGCAGCATTACAAACACAAAAGGTTTAGAAAAATGAACATTGATTTAGAATAACATATAAAACCAACAAATAATTATAACGAATTGAAAACTGTATTTCAATCTTGTTTACAGTCACTCTATGCAAAATGAAACAAATCTTGCTTAAGAAAAAAGTTTTCACAACAAATATGCTTTCTGTGAATTATACACATTTTTCTATTAAAATCAAAAATAAATCATAACGAACTAAAAACTGAATTTCAATATTGTTTACAAGTCACTCTATGCAAAATAAAACAAATCTTGCTTAAAAAAAGTTTTCATAACAAATATACTTTCTATGGATTAGTGTACAAATTTTTCTGTTAAAATCGGAACAAAATAATGTACAGGACAGAAATCCATTTTTAACATTTAATGCATTTACGCAATGACTATTTTCGCATTTCGCCGAAAAATATCTAATCCGGGAAAGGTAAAACTGGAGCGAGGTGAGTTCAAATATTTCTCTTCCAGTAGTATTCGATGCGAAAAGCTTTCGCAATGCACCGGCATTATCTAAATGAGCCCCAGCGTCGTAGCTGTCAAAATTTTGAATCGATTTTCGCCGCGGGGCCTTACTTTATCGGTGTTGCTTCAAAGAATTATGATCGGCGATCAATAAACGAGCCACATTTAGATCGCATATTTGTTAAGAAAGCATTAAAATGTCCGCTCATTTAAGAATTAGTTCTGGGAAAAG